>JBAIZL010000003.1:85919541-85937041 GCA_036971475.1 Prosapia bicincta | reverse complement strand
CGGTGGTGGGAAGGGATGAATTAATTGGGGTAGTAAATCCTAGAATAAAACAAATTATACGAAAATGGTACGGGTTTTTGATGCTGTGCGACTTCCCTTCTCGTTGGAAAACTGCAAATGTGATCATTCTATCTACGCAACACAAACAGCACATATCCGCGGGTTCGCGATCTTGTACAGAGTATCTTGTATACCTACGTGTATTTATAAACATATTTCTGACATGGAAACGTGAGAAGCTGAAGTTCCGTTAGCAATTCCGAGACATTTGATTACTCCATATCAGACCTAGCTTATCTTTGACCAGTACTCAATGCATTCGATCGATGTACGTTGGGAATTTTGCAGTCTATCGGATCGCGAACCATAAAAAATGTTCTTGATTATCGATAGTAAAGTGAACATTGCTGCAACGATCGGCAGTAAATAGATGATCACCGTATGAAACGTGTTTAATTACAGATAGTACATCGAGAACCTCGGCAGTTCATTAGTCATCTTCCTCAACTCCATCTCTCGAACTTGCTCTTCTTCTCCTTATAATTGCAGCACTACTCGATTAGAGCAAAATAATAAATGATCGTAACAAGTTAAACACAGGTCTTTAAGTCGCACTTTAAAAAAGTAACTCGGTTTTCCTATTGTCATTTGGAAATAATTGTAAAAGTTGACTATGAAATATGTTTTAAGCTCCTGGATAGGGTTGCTTAAATGAAGTAGTTTTCTATTAATGAATAATACAGAACTTCATGAATTATGAATATTCAAATTGAAAATGTTTGGTTTAACCAAATATTTGACTATGAGCCAAATATAGTCTTATAAACAGCCAATCAGTTACGAAGAAAGAAATATTTGAAAAATCATCACAGACGAGCAATTTTCTGTAATTCTTTACTTTCCGTTAAAGCAAAGAGCTAATTTAAAATCTTCATTGGATGCAAAAAGCATTGGATTAGCTTTAAGATTCGAGTTTTTATTTCACGACTCGAAAAACACGGTTGTTTTATTTAACTCCCGTCTTCTTTGAAATTGAATGTTTATAATTACTTTTCTAATACGCAAAAAAATATGCAAATAATACAAAAAAATGTAATTCTTGCAAAAGTTGGATTGACGTCATGAGCTGTGACGTCAAATAGCAGAATCACCTCGAGAAAATAGCTCTAACTCTAGTTTTGGTTTAAGCATACATGAAAATCCGTGCAAAATAAAATAAAAAATTGTAATAAACCTGTTGTATAAAACTTAATTACATACTTATAAATAAAATGTTATAAATAAATAATAAAATATTGAATTTAATATCAAGTACCCAGACATAAATAAAAACGAATATTATATCTGTACAAAAATTAAAAACAAGGAATATAAACAAACAACTTTCAAGTTGATTCCCTCTTAGGCCAACGAAGGCAAATTTTATTCTAGTTACTTTTTATTAAATAATTACAAATATTATAAATAAAGTAACATAACTTATGCGTTAAAACAGCTGTACTACCACGTAACCTGTAACATAAAATTAGATTTTTATGAAATCATGTCACTGATTATTTTAAGAAAAATTGAACGAAATAACTATATTGCATACCTTGCACCTTTTGTGAAAAGTTTTTCTCTCATATAAAACTAAAATTAATTCATTATTATTAGCATCAAGTGTCATCTACTACAAAATTTTAAAAAAATGTATTTGAACTTGTGTCAATGAATAAAAAGTATTTTATTAACGATTGAAAATGTGTACAAAATAAATTATACATATACATATATAAAAAAGAAAAGTGTGAAATAATAGAAAAAAGTGAATGAATAATTTAGCATAAAAAATTCTTAAAAGTATTACTAACCTCATAATTATTCACTCACAAAAACATCTGGGTTAATCCAATCAGTAGCCACAATTGGAAATTTATTTTGACATTAAATTAAAGTTTAGAATTTTATACTTATATTTTTTCATGTTTCTGAGTAATAAATGGCGTAGAGGAACTTTCGGAAGTTTATTTCGGGCCGGGCTAAAACTGTTCTGGTGAATGCGACCCTAAGCTTTGCGAAGGACTTAAGCCCCTTTTATCCTGCCGCCCATCTTTACGTGTAAATACTTCAGCGGTTTTGACCAGCCAAGTTTAAACAATTCGTTGGAAATGTTGCGTAGCCTATCCGTTATATAACAAGAGTTAAAGTTAAACAAAAATATAAATACAATCAGCTGTTAGTTGTAAACGTGTTTACTAATAACAAATATCAGTTTATTTGATTACGAATAATTTATCTCCCAGTTAGAATTATATAGTTACTTAACCAATTCAATTCTTAAAACTAAAAAAACTTTTTGTTTAAATTTTAGTCAATGTTGTATGTGCATTCATATTATTTCATTTATTAATCTCATTATTTCGTTGTTTATTGAGATGTGTTTGTATATTTGTTATTTTGTTGCTAATTGTAAACTATATTTATATTCACCATTTTGAAATGGGAACCCACACTCTAATGATATCCCAGTCGAGCGAATACCATTCCGAACTATGTTTATTACTTCCGACAGTTAACTGTTAGCGTTTCAATCAGTTTATAAATTAGTTATATTCAATTCTGTTTAGAGTAATGCTGTAAAGGAGGTAGAAGTAGAAGATGAAAACATTTCTTAGGTATATTCCTTCTCACAGGTTTGTTGTACTTTTAATTCCGTTTACGTTGATTTAATGCTGTAAATTGGTAGCACTGCTGAAAGTAAACATTTTAAGTAAACGTATGAGACAGACATGAACGTTTCTAGATATGTACGTCAATTCTACTGGATAAAGTAGACGTAGGTGACAGACATGAACGTTTCTATACATGTACGTTAATACGACTGGATTAAGTAAACGTAGGTGACAGACTCGTAAGTCTTTAGGTATGTACGTCAATTCTACTAGATAAAGTAGACTTAGGTGACAGACATGAACGTTTCTAGATATGTACGTTAATACGACTGGATTAAGTAAACGTAGGCGACAGAATCGTAAGTCTTTAGGTATGTACGTCAATTCTACTGGATAAAGTAGACGTAGGTGACAGACATGTACGTTTCTAGATATGTACGTTATGACGACTGGATTAAGTAAACTTAGGCGACAGACTCGTAAGTCTTTAGGTAGGTACAGCAATTCTACTGGATAAAGTAGACGTAGGAGACAGACTCGTAAGTCTTTAGGTATGTACGTCAATTCTACTGGATAAAGTAGACGTAGGTGACAGACATGTACATTTCTAGATATGTACGTTATGACGACTGGATTAAGTAAACTTAGGAGACAGACTCGTAAGTCTTTAGGTATGTACGGCAATTCTACTAGATAAAGTAGACTTAGGTGACAGACATGAACGTTTCTAGATATGTACGTTAATACGACTGGATTAAGTAAACGTAGGCGACAGACTCGTAAGTCTTTAGGTATGTACGTCAATTCTACTGGATAAAGTAGACGTAGGTGACAGACATGTACGTTTCTAGATATGTACGTTATGACGACTGGATTAAGTAAACTTAGGCGACAGACTCGTAAGTCTTTAGGTAGGTACGGCAATTCTACTGGATAAAGTAGACGTAGGAGACAGACTCGTAAGTCTTTAGGTATGTACGTCAATTCTACTGGATAAAGTAGACGTAGGTGACAGACATGTACATTTCTAGATATGTACGTTATGACGACTGGATTAAGTAAACTTAGGCGACAGACTCGTAAGTCTTTAGGTATGTACGGCAATTCTACTGGATAAAGTAGACGTAGGAGACAGACATGTACGTTTCTAGATATGTACGTCAAAGAGACTAGATAAAGTAAACATATTCAACACACTCGTACATCTCTAGATATGTACGTCAATGGGACTAGATAAAGTAAACGTAGTCGACACATCGTAAATCTCTAGATATGTACGTCAATGGAACTAGATAAAGTAAACGTAGTCGACACACTCGTAAATCTCTAGATATGTACGTCAATGGAACTAGATAAAGTAAACGTAGTCGACACACTCGTAAATCTCTAGATATGTACGTCAATGGAACTAGATAAAGTAAACGTAGTCAACACACTCGTAAATCTCTAGATATGTACGTTAATGGGACTCGATAATGTGAATGTAATCTACAGACACGTACGTCAATACGAAAGTTTACAAAGCTTTACAAATGTTACCTCCATGGAAACTAACACTGTAGCTAATGCATTACTTCCTCTGTAGAGCGCAACTCTGAGGGTAACTTTTCGCGGTTAGCCATTGTTCTAGTTTGTGTTGTGCGTTACCACTCCCCCTTCAAGATGCGTAACAAGAAACCAAATTAACCACGGCGCCATCTGCTTCCAGTGAAGGGAAGCTGTAAATTTTACGTCAATGACGTAACCATTTTATCTTTGAGCAATTAAATAAAACTAAAAAAGTCAACCATTTTTTGTAATACAAAAATTTGTTTAATTATATTCATAGATCAATCATAAATATATTAAAAAAGCCTTAGAATTTCATAACACATAAAGGCATAAATAAATGGTTAAAGTATGAACTTATAAAAATTTCCGAATTATGAAATATCAAATTATAAATGTAGCAGTTTTTGCTCAAGATATATTTTCGATACAGTTTAGTCAACTGGACTTACTAAATTTATAAAAACAATTAAGGGCAGATTTGTCTATATTATACCCGCGCCTAGATGTACAATCTGAATAATGTTATTTTTAAAATTTCGTCCCGGGTTTGGGCCCCCAGAACTCGCCCAGCTCTCGTGGCAGTCAACCTCTAGCGAGCCACCTCCCGCCGTCAATCATGGGCGAGTGATTAGTATCCCTACCACGCGTGAAGGAAACTAAGATTGATTGCCCATGTACTAAGCTGATAAGCTCTGTCTATGAAGACTCAGGAGATAGAGAAATAAAACAGAACGGTAAGTGTTGCGCTAAGAGCGGTATGAAAAAACCTGGCAAGAAAGAAACCCTGCCAGGAAAAATCCCGCGGGCTGGGATGTGCTTATGCTCACGGGTAAAGAAGGGGTATTACATTATAAATTTCTTGTTGGTAAAAATTTGGTGTCTCGGTAGTTACTTTCAAACTAAGTAGCTTCACGTTTGAAATCCATGGCACTGAGTTAACCTCCCATAGGTTAAATAGCACAGGATAATTCTTTAATGCTTTTGGCGTTCGAATCTCGGATCTTTAGGTTAATAGTTAGATCTTATACTCACTTTGCCACCCATTAGTACCCCTCAATAATTCGGTAAGTATTTTTATTAACTGCTATCTAGTAGCGATAGTGCAAACTACTGGCAGTGTCAGCACTCCTCTGGTAATAATTCTTACGAAGTGTGGTTGTTCTCTGCAGACGGTGGTGGATTTCAGTCATTTTGGTTTATTAATGTTAAATTTCCGTCCTTAACGATTAGCAAAGGGCCAGGTATGAAACAATGTTTTCCAACCTATTTATCTTAAAATCTATCATAGCTACATTTTAGTTTAGTAAAACGTGTTGTATATTAGTTTAGAGGTTATGTTTAAGTTATATATGTTTGCTCTAATAAAGTTGCTTATATAGTGCCACAGCAAAGTTACCCAAATAGTACCGGCACAGGATACTATTTGTCCGTAAAGTAAAGTGAATGTTTTCTATCTTTTTAGTTTTGCTCTATTCAGGTGCAGAGTAAGCGGAAATACGGCAAGCGGATGTTGGACGCACTTTAACATTTCAAAGCTTACTCGGAAGAGATATTTTAAAAACTCGAAGGCATTTTTACCTTTTATCTACAAGGTGCTGTTATAGCTTTATTTAAAAGAACGAGGACACGGTTTCAATCATTGAGAAGGGTGAATAATTGTCTTTTAAAGAATGGTTATCTTTTCACCTGACGTCACAAATACTCATTTTCGGAATTACTTTCCAATAATCACATTTAAGTTACACAGACCGTTGTTGTTTCGAACTGTTTCTCACACAAACTTTCCCCAAATCGAGATGAGTTATAAGAGCCGCTGACTTCACTTTAGCAGAGAGTAAACCTAATTAAGAAGAAGAAAACGTCATAAATCAAATCAAAGATGACCCGAGCGGAAAGAAACCATGAATCACTTTTGCGTGAGGACATTCAATATGAACGGGAAAAAAACATTTGATTTTGTAAATAAACAATAATATTATAAAATATTAAAAAAATGTTTAAAACTATTAGATTTGAAAACTACAAATAAACTAAACCTCGCACAAGAGATAGCTTGAATACAATTTATCTCACGCAGCTGTAAAGGAATACAACAGCAAATGTTTTGTAAGTGATGAACTAAATATTAAAATTCCTAACATCTTCAAGAATTTAAAGTAATGTATGAGCAAGTAATATAAACAAAAAGTTTTTAAAGTCAATTCCTAATAAGGCCAACAAAATTGGTTTGTATTTCAGTTACTATTATTAAATAATTACAATAATATAATTAAAGTAGCATAGCCTGTGCGTTAAAACAGCTGTTCTAACACATAACTTGTAACACAACACTAGCTGTTTTATGAAATCATTTGTAATCACTTATTTTAAGCCAAATGGGACGAAATAACTATATTGCCTACCTTGCCCCTTTTGTAAAAAGATTTTCTTCCATATAAAACTAAAATTAATTTATTACTAAATTTAATTAATGAATTCATATATTTTTTTAAAATGTATTAACTACAAGTTTACAAAAATGTATTTGAACTTGAGTGGATGAATACAAAGTATTTTATTAAGGACTGAAAATTAACACGAGAGATATAAGTAGAGTGTGAAGAAATAGAAGGAATTGAAAAATAAAACTAAGTTTAAGAACAAACATTTTACCCTGTTTTATGAACTTTACATGTCTGTATGTAATAGGGATTTACTTGAAGCAATTTTCTAAGACGAAAAACAAATTTGAAGTTACTATTTTTAGGGACGCTGATATTGTGAGTTACATTAGACGTCGCTGGTTCGATAACGGGCCAAGGGTAAGGCCGGTACTGGTCCATCTAGAACAAACGTGGGACAAGATAACAATGTAACTTCATTGGGTTACAGAGGCTGTGGAAGCTTAGCTTGGAATGGGATCTCGGAAGTCGGCTGCTCAGTATAGAAGCAAGTGCAGAATCAAGATATGCAAAAGGCATTGAAGCGTTATAATATCAAATATAAGTAACTCCAGTCATCAAGACATGATCAAATATTGTTTAAGAAGATACAAGGGAGTTCTGGGTGATAGATAACTCCCCAATAAGGCACGCCACTACATAAGATACATAACGTTTAGGATAATAAACCACTATTCAAGAAAATATACCTCCGATGATGAACCAATGTTGAAAAATATAAATCGCAGTTCAAGAAGATAAATCTCTGTTAAATATGATAAACTATCGTTCAGAATATAAACCGCTATTCAAGACAATGAACCACTGTTAAAAAAATGATTTTTTTGTTAAAGATGAACTGTCGTTCAAGAATATATCTGCTGTTCAAGACAATAATCACTGTTCTAGATGATTAGTCACTATTAAAGAAGATTAATCTCCACTAAAGATGACAAACTATTGCTCAAGACAATACGACTGTTCAAAAAGGTAAATCTCCGTTAATTATGACAAACTATCACTCAAGAATTTAAATCGATGTTCAAAAAAATAAATCACTGCTCAAGAAGATGAATCACCTTTCAAGATAATCAACCACTGTTCAAGAAGATGAACTACCGTTTAAGACAATGAACAAGTGTTCAAAAAAGATAAATCTAATTATGACAAACTATCACTTAAGAATATAAATCTATGTTAAAAACAATAAATCACTGTTCAAGAAGATGAATCACCTTTCAACATAATCAATCACCGTTCAAGAAGAATAATCAGCGTTCAAGATAATTAATCACTGTTCAAGAAGATGAACCACCGTTCAAGACAATGAACCACCGTTCAAGAAGAAGAATCACCGTTCAAGACAATGAACCACCGTTCAAGAAGAAGAATCACTGGTAAAGATAATCAACCATTGTTCAAGAAGATGATCCACCGTTAAACAAGAAGAATCACCGTTCAAGATAATAAATGGCTGTTCAAGAAGAAGAATCACCGTTCAAGATAATCAATCACTGTTCAAAAAGAAGAACCACCGTTGAAAATAATGAATCACTGTTCAAAAAGATGAATAACCGTTCAAGATAACCAATCACTGTTCAAGAATCAATTCACGTTATTTCAAAAGATTTATGGAAATTTTTAAAATAAACAAAAAACATTTTGAAGACAAAGTTTAGAAATGTAAACAAAGAAAATCTCTGAATCTTGAATATTTTCAAAAAATCTAAACCATGAAAAACCAAAGCAAATAAACTAAATAGGGCAGCTAAAATGAAAGAAATATAGACGGTAGTTAATTAGTTTAGAGCTAATAGGATGCTCTATATCCCCGTCGAGACATCGTATATAAATAGTAAAGAATTATCAATAATAATTAGGATTCGCATGAGCTTCATTAAAAATTTTAAATAATATTTAAATCCTAAAATTTAACCCCTAATCAGGATTTCGATTGCGAAACTAACCATGTGGAAGGCAAAACATGTTATCCTGGAGTGTGTTGCAGAGAAAGGAAGCAACGAATTAGCTCTGCGTTGTTTACATAAAGGTACCGCTCTCGGCAAAAAGCTTTTAGAAACTTTTAAATTACGGTTTTGTACTTAACTGTTGAAAAACACGTTAGAAAATATTTCGACGGTATAAAAGAAAAGTTGTAAGTTATACGCTGTTTCCTTAATGGAGAAAAACAGCGCTGTATTTTTTCCTCGACGATATTTTTACATGTTGGGTTTCAAGCGGAAATGTTCTTCTTTACCCTTTAGGGGAAAAGTGTTGACAAAAACTAGTTTTAGTATTTATTACAATAACTGGTTTCAGCCTGAGCAACGCTTGCCCGACTAAACCCTAATCTCACACATTACTTATTGTGTTCTTGAGATCAATATATTTGTAACACATTTACTCAAAGCCCGATTCTCAAGATCTTGCATTAGTGTTTATACACGTTTTGCAACAAACTTGCTTTGCAGCAACACTTTTAAGCTCCTCTGTAAGGACAGGAAATAATAACATATTAGCAAACACAAACAAGCAATACCTTATTTATAAAACACGTTTCAATGACAAAGTTGTCATTATCAGTGAGTAGAACTATTTCAACTGTATCAATAAATCACCATAGCTTACTTGTACACACCGCAGCTATACTTTAGATGTAACAACTGTACTTGACGCTAAGGAAGATTAAGGTATTGACTATGGGTTTCGTTTGATGTTTAATTAATAAAGTTACTTTATTTTATACCAAGAGTTTGACTGTTTTCAATTATCACTTTCCTCTTCGATTTTTTTTGTATTTATCTTTACTTATCAACTGTTACTTTTTTTACCACCAATTTATCACTTTTCTCTTCCATTTTCTTTGTATTTATTTTTACTTATCAACCGTTAATCTTTTTTACCACTAATTTATCACTTTTCTCTTCCATTTTCTTTGTATTTATTTTTACTTATCAACTGTTACTCTTTTTTACCACTAATTTATCACTTTTCTCCTCCATTTTCTTTGTATTTATCTTTACTTCATCAACTGCTACTTTTTTTTACTACTAATCTTTCTTTCTTTCACTACTTCAATATGTTTTTTGATAGGTGTCAATATTCAGTATCATCTACTCCATAAACTATTGTGCAAATATTTATTAAAAATGCTTATTTAAGACGTTATTGGAGTTGTACTTATACATCCTAGTAATTATTGATTAATCTGTTCTTCACCATAACCTGATTTCTCACTCTTCTAACTAGTTACTCCTGTGATCCATATTCCTTGCTTCATTACTACTTTCAGAAAGTACAAATATATAGGACTTGATAGAGATATAAAGATATATATATATATATATATATATATATATATATATAATTAATAAATTAAAAATATTTCAAAAACAAGAATACTTTTAATGAATATATTTATTCAAAGCTTTTCGCCGATAAAATAGTAGCAGCATCTTCAGGAAAATAATTATCTAATCTAAAAGATTAAAAGTATTCTTGTTTTTGAAATATTTTTAATTTATTAACTATATTACAAGAAAACATATCACCATATTTAATATATATATATATATATATATATATATATATAGAGAGAGAGAGAGAGAGAGAGAGGGGGGGGAACAGAAAGAGAGACAAAGAGAAAGAAGAGAGAGAAAAGAGAGAGATGAAAGAGAAAGAAAGAAAAAGAGAGGAAGAAAGAGATAAATGTTTTAGTTAGTTTTAAAGTGAAAATTGTTTTATTGGTTTTTGAAAATATTTTACCTTCTTGATTTTTTTCGAATTATAATTTTTATAGTCGTCTAGATTTAATATTCCGTTTTGTCACCAATAATTTATTTTGTCTTTTTTATTTCTTTATAAATACTTTTATTATTACAGCACTAAATTTATTTTTATTTTTATTACACATCTTTTTTAGAGTATCCTAATCGACTGCCATTACCAACATTGTCTAAGTAAACGCGTTTCGGAAGACCACCACCATCAGTCAGAACGTTTTTAGAAGTTCGTAAAGAGTTTTGACTAATGATGGCCCTCCGAAACGCGTCAACGAGTAGTATGACAATTCTGGGAATGGCAGGTAATTATAATACTCTAAATACAAACAAAAACCTAAGGGGAAAGTAGAAAATTTTCAAAGTCTATTAGACGTGTTTAAAATGTTATATAAAACAATTCTTTAAAAGGGTATCCACCATAAGAGCATCTTTGTAGGAAAGTCACAGTAGTTAATAAGTGAGTAAAATTATGTAAAAGCTGCTTACGGAAATAGTGCAACCGTACCAGAGTTCACAACTCAAGACTCTCATTACGTATTTCTATAATGAAATGCGATTTGCTACAAGCTATGCGCTCTAAGAGTGCGGAAGGTTGTTTTAGTATCAAATTAGTTTAGAGCGAGAAGAAACTGTTATTTCTTCTTTCTGCATTCACAGAATATTTTCCAGATGATTAAGAGTAATATCAAGATTGAATTATGTGTTTTTCATGTACGTTATCAACAGACGTATTTATTTTTAATCGAACAAATGGCAAGACAATGTTTTTTATTTTAAAATTAAACTTTATGATAAAGTATATTAAATGGATGAGTCATACTTTACAGATGCAGTTTAAAAGGAATTGTGATTGTTAAAAGAAATTTAAAAAAATTGTACACTTATACAATAAAATAACAACAGAATTTTCCAATTAATGATAATTAAAAAAAAACACAATTTATTATAAAACGTCAATTTCTTATCCATTGTTAAATCACTGATCAAGTTTGCATTTTATAGAGAATATAATTGTAATTATTAAGATCAGCGACATTTTTTTCCTGATCAATTTAACCTTGCTCAACACGAATCTGAAGTTTATGTTTACAGCAAACACATATTAATCTAAGAAAACCTGGTCAGGTTAGGGTAGGTTAGGTATTTTTTTTAATAAATGTGTTTGGAGTAAAAAAACTTCAGATTCGTGTTCAGCAAGGTCAAATTGATCAGGAAAAATGTCTCCGATCAGAGCGGTAGTCGCTGATCTTAATAAATACCAAAATAATAAAATGTCATAATATAGCGTAAATTAGTGAACTCTCGTCTTTAGAGGCAAAGCCTGATAAGGAATATATTTAGGCGTAAAGTTTACATTAAGGATAGAAATCATAATGAACAAACTAACACGAAGTCTCAAATAACCTGACATTTGTAAAGGGAATGAAAGTACTAGAACAGACATGGTGACAAATAGCGGGTCGAAGGAGAGGTTAAGCCCTGGAGAACCAGACACGCGAGGTCGTTATGGCCTACGTAAATAAAAGACCCTTCACGAAGCAATAATAACACACGGATTAATGCCCAAGAAAGCGGGAGTCTATCCGCAACACGTCACCCACAAATGTGTCAACGCTAAAGCAGGCTGTTAAAATAAAGTTAATAATTATTAATTACGGATGACTTACAACCATATCGTCATCGTCAGGATGTAGGGAATCTGAATATTACTGAAAGCGGGGATAATGTTAGATCGCGCGTGTTTGAACAAGTGAATTGGTAGAGGTTGACGAATGAAGATGGACACAAACGTTGCTTTTTATTGCAGTTCTGTTGGTAAGAGCATCATAAGGCTAAGGTTGTAACGTTTAACTGTAAATATTCTCAAAATTGTCAAATAAATTTCGAAGAAATATTGATCAATGCAGTAAAAAAAAACTAGTGCAAGTAAACTCCGAAATCGAGGAATGTTAGAGAATTTATTTTTTCAACGTCTGGTAAATTGCACTTGGTTCTATTTATAAAAACATACCTTTTTTGTATTATTATAAAATCCAATCTTAGTGAACGTATTTGTATGTACGTGAGCGATAAACCTTGCGCGCATGCGCAGAATGAGATGCTCCGATCTCATCTAATAAGCATCTTGAAGGGCTGTCTGCAACAGATGTAGAACGAAGTTAGCATCAAGCTAATTGCCTTGCTAAATGGTTGACGTTTGTTTACGTTGGATAACAGCTGATCATCTAAAGTGATCTATATGAACTTACATCGCTTTACTAAAATACTTTTTAGAAGGCTGCGTCTGATATTGACGTCATCAGAGAGTTGTGCGTTTACTAGAAACGCGACACGATTTACTTTTCAAGAAAACCAACAGCTCTGCTTCTTAGAGATTTCAATACAAACGAGAAGTTGGATAGGTGTCGCTGATGGAACTGTATAATTTGTATAGTTGTATAGTTACAAACTGATTTGTTACTTAATACAAAAATACAGAACGTTTTGACAAGTCTTCAAGGTCATCAAGTCAAAGGACACCATAACAAGGAAAGTGGATGCACATTTTTGTAAAACTAACTGAAAAGATTTCAATCTTTGAAAAATCTGTAAAACAATCACAGCCTGCAGAAATGTTATGATATAGTAATGACAACATACAAGACGGCAGATACGTTACAAGCACTACGCATAGGGATGCAGAGACGGTAGAAAAGACCCAACGCACAAACTGCAGAGATCGTGAAATAATTCCCAAGTACAGAATAGGGTAATACAACTGCTACACATAAAACTATTTTACACATATGACGGCAAAATAACTAATACATATACAACTTCAGAGATGGTGGAATAGTGATTAACCATAAGAATGCAGAGACTGTAAAATAATCACTAGGCAAGGACTAAAGTAACCAACGATATGTAATACATTATACACAGGATTACAGAGACCGTGGCATAGTCTCTTCGTAAAATACTGCAGAGACAGTAAAATAAACACTACGCACAGGATTCTAGAGATGGTAATTGAGACTCTTCGCAGAGACTGTAGAACCATCACCATCACAGAACTGCCGAGAATATGAAGTAACTGACTCACGCAGGCTACAGAAACGGTAAAATCAATTTATCTGTGTAATTTATATAAAAGAGTAAATGAATATACGGGTATTTAAAAAAATCTTAAAAGTTTCTAATTTCAGAACGATCCATGCAATCCCCATAGCATATGATGTTAGCAAAGTTTGTTTAAAATACAACATCCATAATCCATACACAATAATAGTATTATTCAATGTGAGACAATGGTGTTGCCAGTCAAAGTATTTTTGTTAAATAAATGTAACGTGGTGTAACGTGATGGGTTTCAAACAGAAACCGACCGTTGTAGTTTGCCAATGTACACGGGCGGCAGGAAGGTAACATTGACAACAATGGGTCGCAGCCATGTTGAGACAAGTTCAAAGCAAACGAATAATAAAACACCCTTGTAATAGTCCCAGCGACAATTGCTTTGCTATGTAAATTCGTCGTTTAATGCTGAAAAGTACATGTGCATTTAATTTGGCACTGGCTATTAAAACGACGTACGAGCATGCTGTGTATTGGTTGTATAATCGAGTGTAGGGAAAACACTTTTAAAGAGCGTAACAATTCAATCCGATCATGGTTGGAATAAAAATAACAATGAAGTAGCGGAAGAAAAGGAGTGTTTTCGTATGGTTTCATATCACGCCGATGGCTGCTTTATCCAATAAAATTTTGTTAAGTCCACGATGAAAAAAGCCTAGCGGATCAGAGATTAAAGTGAGAGAACCAGAACGATGTCCAACAACACACATATAGGGAAATAACTCGAAATGCTTTAAAACATTTTACAGGAAACTCAAACAGCGAACAAGGAAGAAGATCTGCCATTTCTAGAATCGCTAGAATTGGCATAGTTTTCCGTCAGTGCTGTATTGTCATAGTAAATCTTGACGACGAATTTTCAGAGAACCGTTATCATTCAGAAATCTTTACGTCCATAGAACTTGTATGTAAGTAGAGGGTAGTGACTGATAAAGATTTTCCGAAAAGCGTCGATAAAACCTTCTAGGAATGACAATGCTATCAGTAGCAGAGAAATATGACACTCAATACATTTATATGTACAAACCAACAAGAACTTAGTACTTTGTTTATAAACAAGAAAAGCGTTTGGATACCTATATAATAGCAGTAATAAAAGCTTTATTTTATGATGCATGCATGGTCAGCATCATCGGAATGGAACTTCAAAACTGAAAAATAACAATCAATTGTTAAAGCCACTCCCATATCTCCACCCACCAACCCCTGTTTGGTCAGTTGGATGGTCAGCATCATCGGAAAGGAACTACAAAACTGAAAAAAGCAATCAATTGTTAAAGCCACTCCTACATCTCCGCCCACCAACCGGTCCTGATTGGTCAGTGGAGAGGTGTATGACAGATTTACCTCATCAGTTGCAACTTCTGATGATGCCAATCGCGTATACGAAATTAGCAGTTAAATTTTGAAGTGTTTATTTAGGTCGCCAATAATTCTTCTTGTGTGCTTTTCTATTCCTGTCACAGAGCTATGCATTTGTTATTTACTGTATGTTGATTCTTTTTGGTCTTGAACTAATTACTGTTCCAAATAAAACCCTTCACAACTTTCGTAAAAATACGGTTATTTATTTAAATGCGTTTTAAGAACTAAATCAAGTAATTACATATTACAACTAGGAGAGTATAAGTAGCAATTTGTTAGTTTCAGTTGACCCGGATGCAGAAAAGTCTAAACTCACGAATGTACTCTGTATTTACGTTTTTATACGCACACTGGTTCATTTCGTAATAAATATATATATAATGTACAAATGACAGCTTATAAATTAAAACTCTTTTTTAGAAATTGTAAACTGCGGGAGCCTGGGGAAGAACCGATGGTAGTGTAGAGTGCAGCTGATTTTTATTATAAATTAAAGTATAACCTCGATTATCCGAAGTAATCGGATAACCAAAAATTCGGATAATACGGATTCTGCAAAAAAATCGAGAAATACACGTTTAATGAAATACGCGAAAACGTGGTAAAAGATGTGAAACCGGCTTGTAGTGTATTATAAAAGGGAAAAAATACATATAAATAAAAATAATAAAAGATAAATTTAAAAAAAATACTTTACGTCATTGCTCAGAATCGCGAGAGCGAAATGTATATAGCAAGCATTAACACCAAACAGCAATGTTGAAATAGCATCACCTTCCGATGGGATGCTGAAATATTAACGAAAACATTCGTCACCAGATGATAAAGAATTGAAAAACGGCGATATATTTGATATGCACAATGTTAATATTAGTTGAAGCATTGAACAATGCTACACCTAAATCTTTCTAAGTTAATTTCGTATTTCCAAAACGTAATAACTTGACAAACATTATAAGCTGAGATGTAACTCAAGAAATGCAAAAAAGACGAGTTAGGAACGTTATAGAGAGAAGCGGATAATGTAAACATATTGTGTCGCTGTCACAAGCTTCATGAGGTTTATGTAAATAAAATCTATTTCTGTTTTCGAATGAATATATAAGCAATTGTTTATGCACATGAATACGAACGTAAAGTGCCCTTAATGAGCAACTTATGTTTGTATAGGCCTACTTCTATTCAAATAAAGAGTGGTATTACATTGAATCACTTAAGCAAGATACAATGATGATTGTACGCGTTGCTATAATAAATATGTAAACAATGTCAGTGATTATAAGCTAAAGCTTGAGCTTCTATGTCGCAATAGTAACAATTAAATAATAATGGATTCCAACTCACGTTCAATAATGACGCGTTTCAATGACAAAGTCGTCATCATGGGCGCGGATCGTATAGCTAATAAATCTAAACTATTTCTGATATTATAAAACCTATTTATTCTTTATATGTTGCATTACCTGTACTTGCTGATGATGGTGACTTTATCATTGAAACGCGTATGAGGGATAAATTATTGATTGTGAGTTGGCGTTACACAACCGTTAAAACATTTTTACCAATAACAAAGCAATTATTTCGTTTTCCAAAAGGTTTAAAAAAAAACTATTATAGATCAAATGTCTTCTGCTTTTTCATATTCTAAGAAAGACTTCGAAATCGGTGAAACAAAACGAAGGGAAACAAAAAAAAGTATTTATGTTTTTCCTTGTAACTATCAAAACTCAACAAACTTCCCCCAAAAGTAAGGAACCAGAGGGAATTCGTACAAAACGTTGATTCGTATTTTGTAGCATAAACCAAACAAAATAATAAAAACATAAATATGTACTCAACACAAAAAACATGACAAAGTGACAAATAAATTTGGGTTAATATTTGGACAAATTAAGTTTTAACGAAAATAGTTTTAGCACTATGAAATTATTATAAAATAATTTTAAATAATATACTACAATATCACTAAACAATTTTTAAAAAAGATCTAAATCTATGTGTTGATAAATAAATGTTGTAGAAAAGTCCAATAAGATACAAATTAAATCTTTAATTAAAAAAATTAAAGTACTTATTTATGACATTTTTATAAAATTAGTAATAAAAAATTTATTACTTCACTAATACATAATATTAGCAAAATAAAACAATACAATCTTACATTAACAACAAAATATACATTTCAACTATTTAAATATAAATACTTGAAAATTATTAAAATTGCTAAGAGTACGTATATAAAGTTAAGAAAGAAAACTAAACTTTTCTATCTTTAAAATCTAAAATGACAACAATAAATTTAAAAAATTTAAACCTGTAAAAATGTTTACGAGGGGAAAAACATAATGTTTAATTGATCATTTAACAGTGTCAGCTGAAAATTTTGAAAACAAAATTAAAACTATATTTTCATATTGAAATCATTAAAATAAATATAAGCGAAATGAAACTCAATTAAACCTTTATAGTTTCACTATAAAATAATTTATAAATGGATATGTAAAAATTGTAATACAAATCAAAATTTGCAACTAGAATATAGTTAACAACGTGGAAACGTATGCTGTTTGTTGGAACAAATTCATTGGAACAAGTTTCTTAGAAAATGATCCGT
>JBAIZL010000003.1:85894541-85914541 GCA_036971475.1 Prosapia bicincta | reverse complement strand
TAAGTGATTAATTTATATAGTAGTAAAGATTAATTTGTCAGAATATATTACAAACAGGCACAGCGTTGTAGCTCACTCATACTAATAATCGTGATCAATGTTGCATTACTCTTTAATTATTTTTCAAACTCAGAGTGTTTCGTTTGAAACGCGAATCTCGCTTGCGGCTTCCTTTGAAGTGCGATTCCAACGTTTCGCCTAAATAATTACATCATTATGTGCATTAAACAAGGTAACCATTTGTCTATTACGTTCTGAGAACCATTTTATAGGATCTGTGCTCTCTGAATAGGCGAACTACGTTAAAATGGCAAGAAATACTAGGTTTGAAAAGAGTATCTTTGGAAATCCAGATAATTACATTTAATAATATATATAAAAATTAAAATTTGGCTACATAATGTTTTCAGGGATAACATTAGTAATTTCGTTTTTGTTTTAGTCTATTGAAATCTATTATAAGTATTAAACCATTATATTGATAGCAATATTAAATTTTGCAAGTTTGTATGATTCAGGATTATTTATGATAAGGGCGACATTGACATGTTTCAATATGAGTTTAGCGATATAAGACAATTCAGTAATATTTTAAAATTACATTTCATACAGCCAATAAGAAAACGACGTTAGGTAATTTTATAATAAATTCATATGGAATTATGGAAATTCAACCAGTGTTACCAATTCTAAAAAAATAATTATAACATAGTCTGTAATGATAGATTTATGTTTAAATACAATCATTCATAGAATAATGAAAATTACGTTTCAATAAAGTAAAAGTTGTTATTTAAATAAAAACTTGAAAAGGTTTTCTTTATTGAAGATTAATAAACTAATTACACCATATTTGCTCTAACTTGTTATTACTAGTTTTATGTTTTTTTTTTGTTTTAAAAATTACACGAATTATTTTCACCGTGATCTTTTTTTTAAGCGCCAAGTCAAGAAAAGATGCAACCCTTTACGTTTTGTGAGGGACTTTCTAAAAGCATTAAAAGAGGAACATTGATGGTATAAAACTTTAGGGAAAACGGATGCAAGAGTTAAAAAAAATCAATGAAACAAGCGTCACAAAAAATTCACAATGCATAATAATAATAATAGTCATAAATACATAGCACATTAATGGTAGTTCAGAAATAAAAGATACAGTGTAAATGGGTGTAGGATTCTGGGGTGGAAATGACCGCCGTAATTAATCGTAATGAGTTATATTGAGATATTTAAAAATTGTACAGTTGTTATTCTAGAGAGAAAAGATGGGTCAAGTTTAAAAAAATCTCAAATATAATAAAGGTCCCCATATTTTTTTAAACTGACCTAATTGGAGGCAAGATATTAGATGGGAGATTAGAGTATTTTGTTGGAACAGGACTGCAGGCGCTACTTCTAGTGCGGCTACGATGTTATTTTCTAGCTGTTGAAGATTCTGTAAAACGTAAATCAACATGACCCACGTAACAAAACTATATTCAAGCCGGGGAAATGAGATGATCCGCGATTGAAATATAAATATTTGTAGAAATACGTAAGCATACACTTATCGATGAACTCACTAATATGCGTGAGAATGAAGTGGCTGCTTGCACTTTCGTAAGCTAACTCCGAAAAATCTAAGGTACTTGATAAATTCTGTCTTATTAAGTGAAATTTATTAATAACTATATTCTATTCTATAAAAGCTCTCACACACACACACACACGCGCGCGCGCGCCTATATATATAGGGTACTACAAAAGGAAGAACTACAAAATGTAAAAAAAAAACTGTACAGAGAAAAGCTCAAATCACAGCGTTTTTATTGTTTAAGCTTAAATTTACAAGGAGACACCTTAATGCGATTAAAAGCGTCAAAGCGCCATCAGTGAAACACTTTTGTCGTACGAAAAAGATTTTGTTATTTTACACGCTGTCGAAACAACAAAACGTAATCGGCTTAGATTCGGATTACGTCTAGTAAAGGGGTCGTTTGTAAAACAAGTTGAAATGAAAACGAATCGCTTGCTGTCGCACCACTGAAACACCCTGTTCAGTGGATTACAAGTTTAATTTGCAACAATGCGAAGCCTGGAAGGTACAAGAGTGTTCAAAATGTATCCAGTTTTAATCTAAAATAACAAATGTATAGGTAGTTAAATATATAAGTTTCAAGATTTTATAAAAATATAAAAGTACACAGTATAGATTTTGATAATGTAGGAGTGCAGTTGAAGTTTAGAAAATGTTGACATTTCGAAACGCGTCAACAAAGTACAATGTTTTAATTACAATAAAAATATTGAAAGGAACCCCAATACCACAAAAATAATCAAAAATAACAAACAAGACAAGTTATTTAAGATTAAAACCTTATGTACATTTCGATGACCATGTCATCATCATCAGAGGGTCTTGTTACAAAACACAATCTAGCACACAAGAAGTTACAAACTAGAATGATGAGTTCAGATCATTCTAGTTTGTAACTTCTTGTGTGCTAGATTGTGTTTTGTAACAAGACCCTCTGATGATGATGACATGGTCATCGAAATGTACATAAGGTTTTAATCTTAAGTAACTTGTCTTGTTTGTTATTTTTGATTATTTTTGTGGTATTGGGGTTCCTTTCAATATTTTTATTGTAATATATTGTACCACTGTGCTCTTGATATTGTGTACAATGTTTTAATGTTAGAAAAGGCTCAAGAGGGAACTCAAAAGTATACCAATATCCCTAACTGTGATAGGATGATTATATTAGGATAATAAATATTTATTAAATAGTATTTAATTTACAAAAATAAGACCTGTTTAATACAAAAGCTAGCTCGTTCTATATAATGGTTTACAGAAGTGAACGTTTTGGGTGAAAGAACTACGAATCAACTCGAATGACTCCATAATCTCGTTACTCTCCATGGTCTTAGGTTAGTCGGTCATTAAAAATTTTATTAAACCTCTTTTATGTTATAATTTATACAATTTCGTGACTATTTTCATTACCAAAATAATAATTTGTATCTTAGAACATGGATCACAGATTCGAAAATTAAGTTGTAGTGAAGGTCTTTTCTTTCTTTTTTCTAAAATATCTATTCAGCCCAGGAGCTTGTGAATAGCACGAGACAATATATAATTCGTATTTAATTAAATTCGAAAATATTGTCCTTCACGTTTCACCCAACTACAGCGCCTTATGTCCATTTTCAAGAATATACTTCATAAAACAAAAAAAGATGTAACCATGAAGAAGACAAAAATATTTTAGTAATTGTTATTTTTTCTATTGTAGTAAATTTAGTTTTGAGAATGATCAACTGGAAATGGCCGAAAATTGTGAAACAATCAATACAATACAGAACTATTTATATAATGGCTTGTGCTGTTCTTCGGAATCCTACATAACAAATATAATAAAGTATTTATTTATTGCCTGTTAATAACTATTAATTTTTTGTATATAGTTTAATGACAGATCACCGACAATTTTGCTTTTTTTAAAATACTCAACGTTTCGAATTTCTTTTCGAAATTCATTTTCAAGAGCTCAAATTTTAAATAAACAATTACAATACATAACCTACTGCTTATAAAATACATAATATATATAAAACATAATAAAATGAACAATCACAATCACTTTCTTTTTCTTCTTGTTTGTGATAACAAAACATTTGACTTGTAAATGGCATTTATTAAGAGTTTTATATTTGTTGATTTTAATATGTTTTATATATGTTATGTATTTTATAAGTAGTAGTTTATGTATTGTAATTGTTTATTTAAAGTTTGAGCTCTTGGAAAGGAATTTCAGAAAAAAATTCGAAACGTTGAGTATTTTAGAAAAAGCAAAATTATCTGTGATCTGTCATTAGTCTATATAATAAAGTAATTTGACATTTATCAGTATATAACTATTATTCATCTACTACAGGCTACTACTGAGGTTACTGAGTCTTGTTTCCGATAGAAGAAAATAACACTAGAGGCGAAACTGTGTTACATACATTTTACAAAAATATTCACTTAAAATAATACGAGAATAATTTGTTCGGAGATTCCATAGATCTATAATCGATAGTATTTCAAAAGTGCTGCTCACACGTTAATGACGCCACGAAACTATAACCTAAGAAACCAACAATTTATTTCAATAGAAGAACAAAGTATGAACAAAATACAAAAATGTATAAACAAACAATACTTTAATAAATAAATTACTTAGTTAAGTCGTATAACATGAGAGTTACATAAAGAAAATTTATGTTAAAAATATACGAGAGTAGAAGACGATTTTCCATTTTATGGACGAATGCAGACTTCATTCACTGTGTCTCATTGTTAGCTTTGTAAAGGAATTTCTCTGGGAAATGTCCGCGTTGGGCCTCTAGCATTGACGTCACCAAAACGCAAGGGTAATTAAATTTTGAAATGTAGTATTTACAAAGAGTGGGGGTTTTCAGTTGTGCCCTTGAAATAGATGTTATTTTGTAATTATAAAGAAATATCTTGAAAGCTGTGGTAGTAGAAATTAATTTAAACTGATTCTTGTGAATATAAAATTATCCAAATATATATTCTTTATACATTATCAGTCATAAAAAACACCTAAAGCTATTTCGCTAAGTAAATACAAAAAGCATTAAATTGTCGAAATTGTTTTGAATTTTTTATGGTATTTGAACTGAATGAATTGTGTGGATTAAATAGCCACTATTCTTACAGGTTGGAACATTTTTTTTTTTTACTTATAAATTACACCATATCATAAAAAGCACGCTATAATGAGTTAGCCTTGCCTTGAAGTATAGAGGCCTACGTATATAATAGACGAATATATATTCATTTGTAGTTTTTATGTCGAGCAACCTAGTATATGACTATGATCTCTTACGAAGCAAGTAATATAAACAACAAACGTTTTTCAAGGCAATTCCTACTTAATTATGATAATAAAGAAAACTTTTATTTTAGTTGATTTTTAATTTAGAATTACAATTACTATAAATATGTGTATACATATCCATGAATCACAATATTAGGTGGCTAAATATAAAGCGAATTTCAATGCTATTTTCCATTTGCCTCTCTATAAAGTATATGGTGTTGGACTATTATTTTTGTTTGTTATTATTTATTCGATTTCTTTATTTAGTTTCTAATTTATGAAGCTGATGGTGGTCTATAATTTCTCCTTCTATCGATCCCCTGCAATGCTTCATTATTGCAAGGACTGTTTTCCTTAGAATTTCATACATCTTTAAGTAACTGTTTTCTATCAATGGGAAAGTTGGCTCAGTGTCAACGTGCTATACTTCTAACATGAAGTCATCCGATAGAGACACAAACTTTGTAAAATATTTATTAAAGAATAAATATTTGAAAAACGTACTAACATCAATTGTCATCCACTACAGGTTAAAAAGAACTTATTTGAACTTGATTGGGTGAATAAAAACATATTTGATTAACGATTGAAAATGTGTACAAGGTGTAAAGGAGAGTGTGAGATAATAGAAGGAATTGAAAATTAAGTTGTGTACATAGGTGGGGTTAAGGACTTAAAACCTTTCACTGAAAATGTAACGGAATGTCGGGACGCGAACTCGAAACAAACCTGTTCTCTATCAGGTAAACAAGAGATACTTATCCCTCATGTCGTCATGTAAGGATGTATGAAACTAAGCAGGACTAAGAATATAACACGATTCCTTAGTAACTGCAATAAGGAACAATGATGGCATCACGTGGTTATTTAGTTGCTTTCTGAAGTAGAAGTACTATCTTTCGGGCTTCTAAAGAGGCATCTATTTGTTTGACTCCCTTTTTAGAAGAAGAAAAAGGAATGGTGTATGCCATTAGGTATGGGAAAGGGGAGAGACCAAGTACTGGGAATAGAAGATAATCCCCAGTAGTACTGGGATTATGGCATGAAGGTAGAAGAGTCGCAGAACACATCTGCTCTCAATCTTTTAGTGTCTAAACGGACGAGACTGATATCGCAACAGCTACAAAAAAGAGCAAATGAGATGAAACAGTAAAAACAAAGCGGAAATAGATGCGATTGGAGACTGGGCGAAGAAAGTTTAAGATCAATCTGAGCTGTCTAGTGTTGAAGCAATCGAACTAGCAAGAGCGAGTCCCTGATGAGCCAGGTGTTATAAATAAAGTGAGCGAACTACTTCGTATTGCATAAATAAATTAGGAAGCAATATCTCCGCACACTTGTTGCAAAACGTTTTCTTCTAGTACACCTACATTTTGACGTCTATAAAGCAAAGGCCTGTCGCTCGCTGTTTAAACAATTGTGACAAAGAACATCTGGAGCCTCCTAAATTGCATCTAAATTTAAAAAATGCTGCTGATTCACCGGCGATTTGTGTCTTCGTCGAGTTTAATACTCAATTCTTAAACCAAAATATCAATGAAAAGAGCCAAGAAGCGTTAAGAAATAAAATATAAAAAATGCGATGCATTCATTATAGATTGGAATCTTTCTTTACTTCTTGGAATATAGAAATAGACATTTTTATAGAGATATTTTGTAGTAGTTATTTGTTTGTTATTGGTTATTTATTAGTCACTTGTTATTTATTTTCATTTGTTATCTATTGTAATTTGTTACTTATTGGACATTTATTATTCATTCATTTTTGTTATTTAATGCGATTTGTTATTTATTGTAATTTTGATTTATTCATATAAATATATGTATAGATATATTTTCATATATCTACATTTGTTATTGCAATGTGTTATTTATGGTCATTACCTATTTATTAGAAATAAGTTATGTATTCGTTTTTTGTTATTTATTGCCATTCGTTATTACTGCGATTTGTTATTTATTATCATTTTTATTTATTAGACATTTGTTATTTATTGGAATTTGTTGTTTCGTCATTTGTTTTTTATCAGTATATCGTTATTTATTGTAATGTTTTAAATTATTAGTCATTTGTAATCTATTAGTCACTTATTATATATTTTATTTGTTATTTATTGTCCTTTGTTATTTATTTATATAATTGCATAAATTCCTCAGAATATTCCAACATCCAAACATTATTCTTCGTTGATGCGTTCTGGATTAACTATATTATCAAAAGTATAAAATCTGTAAAAAGTTATTTGTCATTTGTTAAACTATTTTAATAACCTGAATAATTCGTACGATTCAATGTTATTTGTTATTTGTCATTTATTATTCATTGTCATTTGTTATTTATCAGTCATTTTTTATAATCATTTCTTATTTATTAGTGGTTTGTTATTTATTGTAGTCACTTGTTATGCATTGTTATTTGTTAAACTATTTTAATAACTAGATTTAACAATTTTAATAGTTCGTACGATTTAATGTCATTTCGTATTTGTTAGTTATTCGTTATTATTTGTTTTTTATTGTCATTTGTTAAACTATTTTAATAACCTGATTAATTCGTACGATTCAATGTCATTTGTTATTTATTATTCATTGCCATTTGTTATTTAACAGTCATTTTTTTAGAAACATTTCTTATTTGTTAGTGGTTTGTTATTTCTTTCAATCACTTGTTTGTGACTTGTTAAACTATTTTTAATAGCAAGAACAATTAATAATATTCAAAGCTTTTCAGTGATGTAGTTTATCTTCAAGAATGTCTTCTTTTGGAATTTATTGTAAAGTTGATGATATTATAATTAGAGAAAAACTTTGAATTGATTGAATTGTTTAAACTATTCTTCCTAAGAAACTAATTTATATGCTAAATAACATCAACGAGTAGTTATTTCTTCCAAGTAAATTTTATTTAAAGTACACGTAGCAAGAATCCTAAACGTTCATTCTGGGAGCCGTGTTTCTTATTTAGGAGGTTCAAGCGTGAAAATACTGGGTTTCAATAGCTTTTTAATACCATGAAAAAACAATACTGTTCTAAGAGTTTCGTTGATCGTAGAGTCAACATTTTCAAAAATATCTAATCATGATTACTTGCAACCAAATCCTGTTCCAAAGTTCTGGATAATGTTGACAATGAGTGGATTGAAGAATGTGTCCGTAAACACTTGTTTATGAAATGTTTGGAGGTTTTCCAAAAGGTTGCATATTACATAATACCAGAAACAACGAACCAATGGAGCCAATGAATTCTTCGTACATAGCGTTTGGCCTTAGAGGAAACAAAGCCGTTTCACCGTCATTCTAGCACTATCGCACATTAAAATGTTACTTTTCGAAACGTAATGTTTGTATCAACGTTAAACAAAAATCACCTACATTATTAATCGAAAAGAAACTAACGTTCGTTTTATGAATCGTAAACATTATTCACACAGAACAGTTAAAACATATCGGCTGTACAGTAGTAAAATTCCCCGATTGAAACTAAACCCAGCGGTGCCGTAAATCCGCGTTTAGGCTATTCTGTTTGGTTACGCTTAACACGATGTGTTTCCCACTTTTCCGTTTTACATTTCTCTTCAATGCCACCTTTATAAACATTTTCATGTTGACTTCTTCTTTCAAGTTAAAATTAAATGTGCTTACGCCATGAAACTATAAACAAACTTTAGTTAACGGTTCATTACAATTAAAATATTTCTATTACACGTAAGCATTAGTTTTTTTTTCAACAACAAAATGGCAGACAGTCGGCGTTAGCGACATAAGTGAATAAGGCTTTAATAAAATCTAGTTATTAATATAAAAGGCCTTTATTATATTGGAAAATTTACTAAATATAAATTTATTAAACGGATTCAATTGAAATTAGCTCTTTAAAAGTTCCAGAGGCGTCTAAATAAATTTTCGTTTTAAAATAGAAATACAAATATATAAATCTCCATATATTTATTGAAATAATTACAGAAACATTTATGGAAATATAAATTAATATATTTATTAACGGAAACAAAATATTGAGTAATAACATTAGAGTTTAAATGAGCAGTAAATAAAATAACATAACTTACATGATAGCTGTTATAACATAAACAATATATAACATATAACATATGATATAATGAGCATATGGACATTATTACAAAATTAAGCATATAAAAACACATCATAGACTGTAATACCGATACGACAAAAATAACTAATAAAAAAGTTGTCAAGATAAACTTTTAAGTGCATTTCAAATACCAATTCGTCATCATCAGAGGGTCCTATTAGAAAAATACAATCTATAAAGCTAACTAGAATAAAATTATAATAAAATTAGGTCAATCTAATTTATAAGTTTATTGTAATAAGATTTATAGATTGTTTTTTCGTAATAGGACTCAATAAAATAATGATGATGACTTGGTATCCGAAATGTACTTAAGAGTTTAAGCTTCTTGGTAAATTTTGTATTAGGTATGCTTGGTTAATTTTAGTGGTATTTTGGATTATAGTCAATATTTTTAATTATAACCTATAAAATAAAAACAGCTGTGGTATGAAATCATAGATAACTTAATTTTAAGATTAAATATGAAGAGAGTCTCGTGATGGAACTCAGCGTGACGGATAAAACTATATTCCCCCGTGTAATACATACGGTACAAACAAGTATTCACTTTAAACAGTCACCAAAGTCCTAAAGTGTCGGAAGGTCAACACGGCCAAGTACAAACACGTGACTTCGGCAAGTTCCATGAATATATAATCCGCTTCAGTAGCTAACGAGGCGTCTCGATACAACGGGAGGTGTCGTGGGGCGAAATTAAGAGCAAATTTATTCCGTTCGTTATCTCTGAAAAGGCTAATATTTGTAAAATCAATTTGGCGATGCGATTCGATTTAAAGTGTTCGGAGGGAGACGGGCGCAGAAGGGCAGCCGGTGATTTAACCCAGATTTGGTTTATTGCATTTAATAGTCTTCTGAAGACGACACGATTTTTGAAAACTAATAACTGCGAACAATTTCGTTCTATCTATTTATTTTACATTTTATAGCTATATATTTTAATATTTCAATATATTTATTAAAATATTTCACAAGTTAAATCCTCAAAGGTTGTTTTGTATTTTATCTCTGTTAAAAGATTCTTCTGGTGTTGCAATCTTCTGGAGAGAAGCAAATGGTTTACTCGCCTTGAATAACTCATTTGTTAGTATTTAGGCAAAAAGAATTTTATTACAAAAGGAATTTTATTACAAAAAGAATTTTATTACAAAAAGAATTTTTCTGAATAAAAACGTTGTCTTGTTTATTTCGAACTTTTAAAGTTATATATTCATTTGAAAATAAAGTACTCACTTTTAGTAATATTAGAAATTATTGATAATTTAAGTACACTGTATATAAAAATTTTAGATATAAAATAGTTAACCGTAGATCAGAGGGTAAACTAATAAATAACCCTCGTCCGGCAAAATGAAAACCACCTCAACACTAACCCTCTTACCGAGGTTATTGAATCAGGCCGAATTAACAGCACCTTAAAGTGTGTCAGCCCAGGATTTGTAGTAATTTGACTGCAGGAAACCTCGTAGGCCCCTGCCGACATTTTATTCGATTACTGTAAGCACGGAGGGCAGCCTGGGGGATACCACGGAGCTAATTCAGAGGCGTAAGCCAGCATCGCTTCAAGCGAACCGTCGGCTTTCATATGCTTTCACCAACATGCCTGAACACGCCAGGGACTCACAAAGAATGAATATAACACAGTCGTACCAACTATGGCTGGATGACAAACACTAAGGAATGTATAACAAAAAATATTCAGTGGGACTGGGCACAAAAGTGAATATTCCTTTAAAGAATGAAGTTAATAGAGATTCTAGTAGAATATATTGAAGAAGCTAATAGCAGAAGAATGAAGTTAATAGAGATTCTAGTAGAATATATTGAAGTAGCTAATAGCAGAAGAATGAAGTTAATAGAGATTCTAGTAGAATATATTGAAGTAGCTAATAGCAGAAGAATGAAGTTAATAGAGATTCTAGTAGAATATATTGAAGTAGCTAATAGCAGAAGAATGAAGTTAATAGAGATTCTAGTAGAATATATTGAAGTAGCTAATAGCAGAAGAATGAAGTTAATAGAGATTCTAGTAGAATATATTGAAGTAGCTAATAGCAGAAGAATGAAGTTAATAGAGATTCTAGTAGAATATATTGAAGTAGCTAATAGCAGAAGAATGAAGTTAATAGAGATTCTAGTAGAATATATTGAAGTAGCTAATAGCAGAAGAATGAAGTTAATAGAGATTCTAGTAGAATATATTGAAGTAGCTAATAGTAGAAGAATGAAGTTAATAGAGATTCTAGTAGAATATATTGAAGTAGCTAATAGCAGAAGAATGAAGTTAATAGAGATTCTAGTAGAATATATTGAAGTAGCTAATAGCAGAAGAATGAAGTTAATAGAGATTCTAGTAGAATATATTGAAGTAGCTAATAGCAGAAGAATGAAGTTAATAGAGATTCTAGTAGAATATATTGAAGTAGCTAATAGCAGAAGAATGAAGTTAATAGAGATTCTAGTAGAATATATTGAAGTAGCTAATAGCAGAAGAATGAAGTTAATAGAGATTCTAGTAGAATATATTGAAGTAGCTAATAGCAGAAGAATGAAGTTAATAGAGATTCTAGTAGAATATATTGAAGTAGCTAATAGCAGAAGAATGAAGTTAATAGAGATTCTAGTAGAATATATTGAAGTAGCTAATAGCAGAAGAATGAAGTTAATAGAGATTCTAGTAGAATATATTGAAGTAGCTAATAGCAGAAGAATGAAGATAATAGAGATTCTAGTAGAATATATTGAAGTAGCTAATAGCAGAAGAATGAAGATAATAGAGATTCTAGTAGAATATATTGAAGTAGCTAATAGCAGAAGAATGAAGTTAATAGAGATTCTAGAAGAATATATTGAAGTAGCTAATAGCAGAAGAATGAAGTTAATAGAGATTCTAGTAGAATATATTGAAGTAGCTAATAGCAGAAGAATGAAGTTAATAGAGATTCTAGTAGAATATATTGAAGTAGCTAATAGCAGAAGAATGAAGTTAATAGAGATTCTAGTAGAATATATTGAAGTAGCTAATAGCAGAAGAATGAAGTTAATAGAGATTCTAGTAGAATATATTGAAGTAGCTAATAGCAGAAGAATGAAGTTAATAGAGATTCTAGTAGAATATATTGAAGTAGCTAATAGCAGAAGAATGAAGTTAATAGAGATTCTAGTAGAATATATTGAGTAGCTAATAGCAGAAGAATGAAGTTAATAGAGATTCTAGTAGAATATATTGAAGTAGCTAATAGCAGAAGAATGAAGTTAATAGAGATTCTAGTAGAATATATTGAAGTAGCTAATAGCAGAAGAATGAAGTTAATAGAGATTCTAGTAGAATATATTGAAGTAGCTAATAGCAGAAGAATGAAGTTAATAGAGATTCTAGTAGAATATATTGAAGTAGCTAATAGCAGAAGAATGAAGTTAATAGAGATTATAGTAGAATATATTGAAGTAGCTAATAGTAGAAGAATGAAGTTAATAGAGATTCTAGTAGAATATATTGAAGTAGCTAATAGCAGAAGAATGAAGTTAATAGAGATTCTAGTAGAATATATTAAAGTAGCTAATAGCAGAAGAATGAAGTTAATAGAGATTCTAGTAGAATATATTGAAGTAGCTAATAGCAGAAGAATGAAGTTAATAGAGATTCTAGTAGAATATACTGAAGTAGCTAATAGCAGAAGAATGAAGTTAATAGAGATTCTAGTAGAATATACTGAAGTAGCTAATAGCAGAAGAATGAAGTTAATAGAGATTATAGTAGAATATATTGAAGTAGCTAATAGCAGAGGAATGAAGTTAATAGAGATTCTAGTAGAATATACTGAAGTAGCTAATAGCAGAAGAATGAAGTTAATAGAGATTATAGTAGAATATATTGAAGTAGCTAATAGCAGAGGAATGAAGTTAATAGAGATTCTAGTAGAATATATTGAAGTAGCTAATAGCAGAAGAATGAAGTTAATAGAGATTCTAGTAGAATATACTGAAGTAGCTAATAGCAGAAGAATGAAGTTAATAGAGATTATAGTAGAATATATTGAAGTAGCTAATAGCAGAGGAATGAAGTTAATAGAGATTCTAGTAGAATATATTGAAGTAGCTAATAGCAGAAGAATGAAGTTAATAGAGATTCTAGTAGAATATATTGAGGTAGCTAATAGCAGAAGAATGAAGTTAATAGAAAACCTTTATTGAAACATATGCTGAATAGAAATCTCATTTTACGGGTTTGGTTGCAATCTGTCTTTATACGTGCCTCTGCAAATTTTAATTTTATAAAAAATTAGAATAAATCATATCAAATTATCATTAAACTGGATTGATTGTAGTAATATTTATTGAAATATAAATAGATATATTTATTAACTGGTTAAAAATATTTAATAACATTTTAACGTAATAATGTACAATAATTAAAGGAATATTACAAATCCGTTAAAACAGCTGTTCTAAAAAATATCCCATATCATAAAATCAGCGTTGTATGAAATCATATGTTATTACTTAGCTTAACCTAAAATATGAATGACTAGAATATCTGTGACGGATAAGATGACTTTTCTTACATGCCAAACATACAATCATACAAAGCCAATAAAAATAGTCGGTTCAATAAAACTTTTGTATCTTAAAATGTATGTTTGTATTATTTAAAAATTACGTTTTGTTTCAAATTGTAAAAAATATATTTGCTATGAAAATAAACTGAAAATCTGTACTACAAATTTTATTCAAACCAATGCTAAATAAATGCTTCTACAAGTATAATAATGCTTTTATTTAAACACCATAACAATTTCACGAAAAATAAGACAGATAACTCTAACTCTATTCAATATATTACTACTAACGTTCAGATCACTTGCAAGAATACCTTGTGATTATTATATATATATATATATATATATATATATATATATATATATATATATAATTTATATATTCGAGCAAAACATAGTTGCTTAGGAATCAGACCTAGCCTGAGCCCTGACCATGTGATGAAAATTCGTTCAGAGTCAGAAAAAAACGATAACAATGTAGATTTGTGAATATTATGAGAGTGAATTGTAGTAAAACACAGATTGGCGTTACACTTACTCTTTAAACTGTCAACCTGCATTTACTTGGATGTACCTTGAACCATAAATATAGACGAGTGCTCAGAAAAGAAGTTTTAAGAAAAATAATTATCCGAAGAATCTGTTTGCGAAGATAACTTATGGAAAAGTTTTGCTTATATAAGCAATTATTCAAATTAGGAGGAAAAAACTACGATCAAAAACTTAATTTTTTTTTGAATTAAGGTTGTAAATAGAAAATTTGTTTACAACAATTTCACAACTCTGTGTGAAACGAAACTATTTAGAACGTAGAACTTGCCTGGGACTATCTCTCCCTACTATAATAAGCACTACCCATTTCTCTTTGGCACAACCCTCGTTAAACGTTTATTTTTTGGAAAGCATTAAATGAAAACAAGTTTAGATACAAAGGAGATGTGGCGGTGCACTCCCTTTGTACGTGTACATTCAGATACCGCTGAGCACGTACCTCATTGTTCGCTTGTAGTGTAAAGCTCATTATGCCCAGAGCTATGACGTCATCAACATACAAGTATAATTCCTTTCCGTAATGTAACGGTTTGAAATTGCGGTCCTGTTATAATGAAAAAGTGAATGTAATGAAGCATACAAAAATAAAAGTTGTTTTTTCCTTGAAGTTTGATCAAATAATTTGCCGTGCGTGAATAAAATAAAATTTATTTATTACTAAAATAATAATTATAACTTTACAGGTAAAATTGTAAAAATAAAAAAAATAATACTATAAATAAAAATAGTAACAAAATAAAATAATAATTATAGTTAAATATACATCTATACATAGATGAAATTATTTCTTTTGTGTGAAACCCGTGACTTAAAATTTTGAAATTTTATAAAGAGCTAAAGAATGATATTTTGAGCATTATAATTTATTAGCTTTGAAAACAACCATTTTAGAAACTCTGAATACCCAAGTTTTGTAATTTCGTTTTATTTTGTTACACTTATTGCTATTATTATTTATTCAAACTTAGAAGGGTAGTGGTATTTAGGGTGAAATGCTTTAAAAAACCAATATTAAAAATATTTGTTGTTCATTTTTATTTTGTAACTTTACAAAAATATTGTATATGAGAAATATGGAAAATGAAATTAATTTTTTAGAAATTCTACCTCTCCCAATGTACATACAATATACATTTGGATTCCTATCAGAACCGCATAGCGTCTTAAAAAGACCTTTGTTCATTGTATATTTCTTTCCCCACTGCAAATTGAAACAAAGGGTAAGAAATAATAACCAGCAACACCCTTCGGGCGATATCATCCCTTATTTGTCGACTTTAGAAGCAGAGTAGGATGAAAACACAATGACTACGGGAAAAAGGTTGTCAATAGATGCGGGAGGAATATTTTTACACTGCCTCAGCCTCTTAACGATATCAGAAAATTGTTTTTTCCTTGGGAAAAAAAATTCAATTTAATCCTGGGATATTATAAAGCATTATTTAGCTATCTTCTATTTACATCGCTCGAGGGTTGAATTAAACTTTGACACGTACAAGTTAAACAACGGTTTTCTAATATAAAACAAGATTTACATTGGTAGAGAAGGTTACTGTTAGTTGTTGAGATGCTTACGTATAGAACAAGTGTAGTGTTCCGACTGTAATGTTATTGATAGTTAATGCGAGCAACTTTTCATTAATTATTGCGAAAAGAGTTTATATAAGTTAGTGAAAATTAATATAAATAAAAATATATTAAAAAATATTTTTTACAGTATGGCTGCAAACTATAGTAGCGAAGTTAAAATCAAACTTAGCCTGAGCCCTGGACCGGAGTGTAATGGGATGTATGCTGACTAGAGTGGGAATGACACGGCAACACTAGTAGTAGTAGGTGTATATTTGTTTTCATCAGTCTATCGTTATCGCTACTCGTACAAATGACAATTGGGCCACTGTGAATCCTAAGGTTGGGGCTCAGGTTGCATCTACTCTGCTGTATTTGAACCACTGATATACGTCGAACCACTGATACATTGACGAGAACTATATGAATAACAGGGCTAAATAAAAATGGAAGAAGCTGTACAACGAGGTTACTTCGTTTCTTAGATTATTTGTTGTGTTGAACTACCGATCATAACTATGTTAATTTTGGTGTAAGTTTCACCATAAGTCATTTTCAAGTAAAGCAACATTTTTTAAAAAGTAGTGACATTTTCAAAACTACAAGTATAAACAACATATATAAAGGACAATTAAATTTAAAATGAGTTCAAATCTAGTAGTAAATCCTACAAATCTACTTTCTACGACTAAGTCCATGAAAGATGAAAGACCTATCTTGTAACACTTTCTAATCTCGCTTGGCTCTTAAAAATATATTGCCATGTTACATAAAATATATATAAGTAAATATGGTTACGTAAACTACCCATTAGTTATTAAAAATGGGCAGTTTCAATGCGATCTATATTATTCAGTTTGCCAAAAATATTTCAAGAGACTATCGTAGGTCCGCTACTGCGAGATAAAATTTCAAATCAAGAACCATAGATTGACAAAACCATCCGAGCTTAATCTGAGCTCACTTTCTCCCTAGTTTAGGGATTCATGTCGCGCTGCGCGGTTGAAAGCAAATTATACAACGTGCTGCGCTTCCCAAAACCGTCCATTGTTCTTCGGTCTCACAAAAGTAAAATGACAGAAAAAATTATTTATATTCTTGCTGTTGAGCTATGACGTCATCAGCACTCCGCGCGTAACTGTAACCATTAGGATCCTGCATTGCGTATTACCAGAACTTCCTCGTCCTCGTTCATTAACTTAAAGAATTGTCTCAGTAAAATTGTGTTAGAAATAGAAAGAGTTTTAAACATTGAAAATCAATCCTATTTATATACTATCTGTCATTCCTAGTATTATTGACGCGTTTCGCAGAGTCTCCATCAATCACAAGTTTCTACGAACTCATTTAGGTTTACAGAAAGTTCTGATTGATGGCGTCAACAAGAGTTAATGTGACAATGCAAAGAATAGCAGTCACTGTGACACTCATAATATTAATATACAACGTAGCAAAATTTTAGAATTTTATCATTTATCAAAATAATGAGAATAGAAATGTTTTATTTACGATAAAGTTGCAGTAAATAGAGATTTGAAAGGGTCAGGAAAGGAAATGAACAAATACACAACGAAATGGAAATGGATAAAAAGTACAAGGGAGGAGATAGAAAGAAAGCCATTACCATGGTTTGGACATGTAAAAAGGATGGTAGAAAATTGGTGGCCCCGAAAGGTACTAGAGTGGACTCAGCCCTGAGGACACGAAGATGTTGGCGTTATGGCATTAACGAAGCAACGGCTGCAAGAAACCTAGAAGCATTATTATATGACAGAAGAAATTGGAAATAGGGGACGGCGAGGCGGCGACAGCTGTAATAGACCCATTTTATATATATATTCCGAAGTTTTATATTCTTACTATTTTCCTTTCCTATACTTTGCAGGCGATAACCGTTGCATCGTACGGAATGATTTCCTTAATCGTTCAACGGAAACATAACGCGCTTAGACAACGTATGGGTAATATTGCATAGAGTTGGCCCCGTGGGAGATTGACTATTAAGAGGACGGACATGCTCTAACAAATAACCTGGCCTTTTGACAACTCTTTCATGTGAGCGCTGTAATATTACTCACAGATACGCAATGTCTCAGTCTGTTCTGAAGGTCTAACGGAATGGATTTATACCCACCTAGGACCAAGTCCCGAGTCTGAGGATCCGCATCTTAGGTAAGACCAACCGAGAGTGGATAAATGCCGATTGTATGTGCAAGCAGACCGATGTTGATGGGCGTCTACCCCTGTTGGTTCCGTGTCGCCAGGACTACCTGCCCGTTCCAGTGGCTTGCGAAAAGGACCTTCAGCGTCTCTTTGGCGAACTGCAGGAGAGCCTTCGCAGCGGATTCCGATGTGTCGTCACCGTCAGGACATCAAGGGTGACGACTCGTAGCGGCCAGTGCAAGGACTGCGGAACCGTTGGACATGCGTCCAAGCGGTACGGCGGCTGTCCCAAGCACGAGTCCCGGCCCCGCCGACAGAAGAGAGTGAAGCAGACGCCCGCATAGAGAAGCGATCACCAGGTCCTCGGGGGACCTCCAGTCTCCCCCAAGGTGCTGCCGCCAACACCTGCGGACCACAAAGAGGCTGCGTCGTCGTCGTCGTCGCCGCCGGATACTGTTGCGGTATCCAAGAAGACTGCTCCCCCTCGTAAGAGGAAGTACCGCAACACCGAGTACAGGGAGGATCCCGCTGCTGTGGCTACCGGCTGGGAGAGAGTCTGGCGTCGCCGCCGTCGGCCGAAGACCAAGGCGGCCCGTGTCGAGGAGTTGAAGAAGAAGTATTTCTTCTGGGACTCCGAGGAAGCTAACGACACCTGTACTGAGCTGATCCCGGACGATGAGCTCACGACATTGTTTAAGGAAATTACTGAGCTCGTTCTAGCTCCGGGAGTCTGCGTCCAGGACAAAGGTTTCGCAGAAGACCACATCCAACTCTACGAAGACCTTATGAGAGACGATGTGGAAAAAGAGCTCAGGACTAAACGCCGGTGGCGCAACAAGCAGCAGGCATGGCGAAGGCGACGACGGACGGAAGCTGAAGCAGCCTCCCTAGAATAAGTTATTTTCTGTTTTAAAATAAAATTGTATTTTTCATATTATTTTTAAATATATGTATAATTTTTGTGTAAAAAGTTCTGAAATTAATGGACCGAACTAATCAAAAGGGGTACTGAGGCATGGAAATCTGGCTGTTCCGAAGGTTCTACTGGTCCAAAGTAGTTCTGGAGAAGCCGTTGGTCCGCTGTACCTGATGGAATTTGTCTCATATCAGGGACGAACTGGTGACCCGTCTAAGCCTAATAGCAAGTCTGGACCCAGCCTCGGACTTAGCGTTAGTCATCCGGCCGGGAGTTAAGAGTTTGAGGTTAGATGGGGGGGGGGGGTGGATGGTTCGTATGCTTTAGATACTTTCACATGAAGAGTCTTTGTATTCTCTGACGAGGAAATAGAGTCGGACAGGTACCCCTTGATCCATTCTTCTCTTTTTCCCTTTTTACTCTTCTACACTTCTGCACAACACAATGCCTTACGTCTCACAGTATAAAATTCTCATTGAAATTTTAGTTTTTAGAAGGGGGTGTGTTGACAGAATAGAAAAAGTTAATTTTATTGTCTAAAATGTCTCGAGATAAAACTGACTGTTGTTGAAAATTATATTATTTATAGATCACATTTTGTAAAAACCTTTTGCAAAAAATAATGTTAAAATATACTATTTTACCTTAAAAGAAGTTCTGAAAACACTATCTGCAAAAATTAAATTAATTACAATAAATGGATACTAAAGTTGTAAAAGAGCTCAAATTTAATGCTGTAAACTAAAATACGAAGAAGGCTCTAAGAGGCTTTTAAGCCCCTTTGACGGAACTCTGGAGTTCAGTGAAATTTAAATTTGCATCGGAAACACTTATATTTGCAACTTTAAGGAGTCTATAATATATTCTCCTAAGTAAGGTCGAACGTAATGACTCGGAATTAATTTAATTCTGGAAAGAGTATCAGATATCAGGTTCGGTGTTTTAATATGAAGTATAACGTGTTTTATTGAGATCATTTTAACGGTTACTGTAAAATCAGATTTAATGTTGCTATGAAAAGATATAAAATCAAGAATTTTATTCCGCAAATTCAATTTAAAGTTTTATGAGAAATGTTGCAATTAAGATGGAACTATTGGTTTTAACGGTCCACCTGTTTTATTACACCGTCATGAGGTAACTTTAATGCTTGCACGTTGGGATAGGAAGTGATACCTTTCGTAACTTGCTTTTCATGGACGTTATTAGCGGCTAGGCAGGGGGAGTACAAAGGCGTACAGTAATTGCAATAGCAT
>JBAIZL010000003.1:85842041-85889541 GCA_036971475.1 Prosapia bicincta | reverse complement strand
AGGAAAATCCAATAAATTCAAGTTATAATACGATTTGAAGTTGGTTAAAAAGTGAAGTGGCTTTTCTCACTATATTCTTTGAAAGGAAAACTGTTACAAAAAAGGAGTTTCTTTAACTTTTAGTAAGGAATTGAGATAAAGTATTCACAACCGTATGTTCAAAGAACTAAGATCAAGTATTATGAACTAATTGACTGGGAATTAAAATTACCTATTTAAAACTTTAAAGACGGAAGCTAAAATAAACTATTCAAAAATGTAATGGTCAAGAACTGAGACGAACTGTTAGTGACGTTAATGGTTAGGTTAGGATCTAATATGAACAATTCATAAACCTAATGGGCATCATGGTCAGAAACTAAGACGACCCATCCAAGATAAACTATTGATGAAAGTAGTAAGCAGGAAATATACTATAAAAAGATATAAAATATTTTCTTGTATTTCTAAACTTACTGGATCATTTTAAAATCATTACTATTTACTTCTGAAGATAATGTAGCAAATTAAAAACGTAAACTGAAGCAAATAAACTTCAGTTGAGTTGAATAATTATAACTATAAGCAAATATAGAAACATTTTGGTCAAAACCTCTTTAGTTCAGGAACTCCATGTAACTATTAAACAACTCGATCTATGCGCTGAAAGGAACTGAGGATTAATTTATTGTTTTGGAATAAAGACCAACTTAATGGACGGGAACTAATATAAACCATTTATAAACCTAAACGTCAGGGACTATGATGAACTATATAATAAAGTAATGGTCAAAAACTAAGACTAACTATTAGTGAACGTAATAATCTGTAGCTAAGATGAATTGTTGCTTAGTATCGTTCACGAACTTCATTCTCTGTAACTAAAAAATTCATTAACCAATTGTTCCGGAACTAATATGAACTATGTCCTAATGGTTTGGAACTTGAATGAACTACCCAAGAACGTAATTATTAATTACTAAGATGAACTATTTAGGAACGTAATGATAAAGAACTATTGCTTGATATTGTCCATTAACTTAATGGTCTGCAACTAATATGAACTATGTCCTAATGGGTTGGAAATTGAATGAACTACCCAAGAACGTAATTATTAATTACTAAGATGAACTATTTAGGAACGTAATGATAAAGAACTATTGCTTGATATTGTCCATTAACTTAATGGTCTGCAACTAATATGAACTATGTCCTAATGGGTTGGAAATTGAATGAACTACCCAAGAACGTAATTATTAATTACTAAGATGAACTATTTAGGAACGTAATGAGAAAGAACTATTGCTTGATATTGTCCATTAACTTAATGGTCTGCAACTAATATGAACTATGTCCTAATGGGTTGGAAATTGAATGAACTACCCAAGAACGTAATTATTAATTACTAAGATGAACTATTTAGGAACGTAATGATAAAGAACTATTGCTTGATATTGTCCATTAACTTAATGGTCTGCAACTAATATGAACTATGTCCTAATGGGTTGGAAATTGAATGAACTACCCAAGAACGTAATTATTAATTACTAAGATGAACTATTTAAGAACGTAATGATAAAGAACTATTGCTTGTTATTGTTCATTAACTTAATGGTCTGGAACTAATATGAACTATATCCTAATGGTTTGGAACTTGAATGAACTACCCAAGAACGTAATTATTAATTACTAAGATGAACTATTTAGGAACGTAATGATAAAGAACTATTGCTTGTTATTGTTCATTAACTTAATGGTCTGGAACTAATATGAACTATATCCTAATGGTTTGGAACTTGAATGAACTACCCAAGAACGTAATTATTAATTACTAAGATGAACTATTTAGGAACGTAATGATAAAGAACTATTGCTTGATATTGTTCATTAACGTAATGGTCTGGAACTAATATGAACTATATCCTAATGGTTTGGAACTTGAATGAACTACCCAAGAACGTAATTATTAATTACTAAGATGAACTTTTTAAGAACGTAATGATAAAAAACTATTGCTTGATATTGTCCATTACTTAATGGTCTGGAACTAATATGAACTATGTCCTAATGGGTTGGAACTTGAATGAACTACCCAAGAACGTAATGATTAATTACTAAGATGAACTATTTAAGAACGTAATGATGAAGAACTATTGCTTGATATTGTTCATTAACTTAATGGTCTGGAACTAATATGAACTATGTCCTAATGGGTTGGAAATGAATGAACTACCCAAGAACGTAATTATTAATTACTAAGATGAACTATTTAAGAACGTCATGATAAAGAGCTATTGCTTGTTATTGTTCATTAACTTAATGGTCTGGAACTAATATGAACTATGTCCTAATGGGTTGGAAATTGAATGAACTACCCAAGAACGTAATTATTAATTACTAAGATGAACTATTTAGGAACGTAATGATAAAGAACTATTGCTTGATATTGTCCATTAACTTAATGGTCTGGAACTAATATGAACTATGTCCTAATGGGTTGGAAATGAAATGAACTACCCAAGAACGTAATGATTAATTACTAAGATGATTTTTTTAAGAACGTAATGATAAAGAACTATTGCTTGTTATTGTTCATTAACTTAATGGTCTGGAACTAATATGAACTATATCCTAATGGTTTGGAACTTGAATGAACTACCCAAGAATGTAATGATTAATTACTAAGATGAACTATTTAAGAACGTAATGATGAAGAACTATTGCTTGATATTGTTCATTAACTTAATAGTATGGAACTAATATGAACTATCTCCTAATGGGTTGGAACTTGAATGAACTACCCAAGAACGTAATGATTAATTACTAAGATGAACTATTTAAGAACGTAATGATGAAGAACTATTACTTGATATTGTTCATTACCTTAATGGTCTGGAACTAATAAGAACTATGTCCTAATGGGTTGGAACGTGAATGAACTACCCAAGAACGTAATGATAAATTACTAAGATGAACTATTTAAGAACGTAATGATGAAGAACTATTGCTTGAAATTGTTCATTAACTTAATGGTCTGCAACTAATATGAACTATATCCTAATGGTTTGGAAATTGAATGAATTACCCAAGAACGTAATTATTTATTACTAAGATGAACTATTTATAAGAACGTAATGATAAAGAACTATTGCTTGATATTGTCCATTAACTTAATGGTCTGGAACTAATGTGAACTATGTCCTAATGGGTTGGAACTTGAATGAACTACCCAAGAATGTAATTATTAATTACTATGATGAACTATTTATAAGAACGTAATGATAAAGAACTATTGTTCATTAACTTAATGGTCTGGAACTAACGTGAACTATGTCCTAATGGGTTGGAACTTGAATGAACTATCCAAGAATGTAATTATTAATTACTATGATGAACTATTTATAAGAACGTAATGATAAAGAACTATTGCTTGATATTGTTCATTAACTTAATAGTATGGAGCTAATGTGAACTATTTATTAATGGTCTGGTAAGATGAAGTATTCATGAAAGTAATTACCAGCACCTAAGATTAATATAATGGCCATGAACGTCATGCAGACGTATTCACATAAATGATCCCAACGATAAGAAAATTAAATTTCCGAAGAGGTCTTGAACAAATACTAAAAATAATGAGAAAAAGAACTGTTATGAAAACAAGTAGACAATATTAAAAATAAAATTAAAATTACAAATAAAAATTAATTTTACTCTTCGTGCGTTTGTATGCTGGGCTTAATTCTTCACAACCTCTCTAGTAGATGTTTGTGCTATTGAAGCGCGTCATGTTTTTAACATGTTTTTATCAAATTGTTGATAAAAGAGTAACCTTGAAATATAAGAATTTCTGATTTATTATATTATTTAAAAAAGTGGGAAAGATTTAGGGTAGTAAAATATGAAATTTTTAAACCAATTGTCTCTGTACAGGTTCGCGATAAAGATTGAGGTCTAGCGATATATTTAAAGTAGACACTTTTTCAGCGTCAGAAGTAATTAATAAAGACTATTAATTTTAAAACCCTGGAGGCGAGTTTATGTATAAAGTATGGAACCGTGACAGACTTGGGATGATTAATTGCTTTGTGGGTACATTTTAAGAGGCGGGTCTCGCTTTACAAAGTATTTTCATAAGATATATGTTATAAGTACAATAAACTTAAAAACTTCTTTTGTTATTCTTGCAGCATAATTATTCAAGTCAATGGTTATCGCATGCTACGGTTTACTTTTACAGCTCGTTCTTCTCTTTAAGCGTGATTAGTATCGTTATTATTAATAATGTAATAGAAGCAAATATCGTGAATTGCGAAATGTAAACACATTCGTTTATCCATTTATTGGTAAATAGTATGATTACAATAATATTATAATCATAATGAAGTATGATAATAACATATTAATTTATCCTTATACATTTGGAACACCTTAGGGGAAACAGTGTGTGCCTTATGAGGCCCATACGGGTTTTAAAGATGATATTATACTAATTATTTGTTTTAGTAAGCAGGAGTCAATGTTTGCGGGAAAAAGCACCTTGAAAAGTTTCAGTTTTAAAAAATATTATTATACTCTCTTTAGTTTATACCTTCTCTAAGTATGTAGTGTTTTATATATAAACCAGAAGAGTGCTACGAAACCTTGAATATTTGGCCTTTCAAAGTCTAAAGTGTGAGTCTCGTTTAGAGAGTATTGTTGGATAGGAGGTTGCTTTCGATAGCGCGTAGTGTTGGATAGGAGGTAGCTTTCGATAGCGCGTAGTGTTGGATAGGAGGTAGTTGTGGGTAGGGCGTAGTGTTGGATAGGAGGTAGTTGTGGGTAGGGCGTAGTGTTGGATAGGAGGTAGTTGTGGGTAGGGCGTAGTGTTGGATAGGAGGTAGCTTTCGATTGTGCGTAGTGTTGGATAGAAGGTAGTTTTCGATAGTGCGTAGTGTTGGATAGGAGGTAGTTTTGGGTAGGGCGTAGAGTTGGATAGGACGTAATAGGGAGTAATGTTAGGTAGGCGTATTGTTGGATAGGAGGTAGTTTTGGATATGCCGTAGTGTTGGATAGGAGGGGTAGTTTTTAGGACGACGTAGTGTTGGATAGGAGGTAGTTTTGGATAGGGCGTAGTGTTGGATAGGAGGTATATTGGATAGGGCATGGTGTTGGATAGGAGGTAGTTTTGGGTAGGACATAATGTTGGATAGGACGTAATAGGGAGTAATGTTGGGTAGGAGTATTGTTGAATAGGAAGTAGTTTTGGATATGCCGTAGTGTTGGATAGGAGGGGTAGTTTTTGGGACGACGTAGTGTTGAATAGAGCGTAATAGGGAATAATTTTGGGTAGGAGTATTGTTGAATAGGAATTAGTTTTGGATAGCGTGTAGTATTGGATATGAGTAGTTTTCGATAGGGCGTGGTGTTGGATAGGAGGTAGTTTTCGATAGGGCGTGGTGTTGGATAGTAGGTGATTTTGGATGGGAGGTTGTGTTGGATATGAAGTAGTGTTGATTAGGAGTTAGTGTTGGTTAGGAGTTAGAGTTGGATATGACTTATAGTGGGGTAGAATGTAGTGTTGGATAGGAGGTACTGTGGGATAGGAAGTAGTTTCGGATAGGAGATTGTGTTGGATAGGAGGAAGTGTTGGATAGGTGATAGTTTTGAATAAAGGTTATTGTTGCAGTTGTTGGACATGAGAGTCTAAAATAGATGGTGGCTAAGCAAAAACTTAGTAAAGTAATTTACTAATTTTTGTGACGAATATATAATAACTACCTTTTCTAAACGTCTGTTGTATGAAATTAAACCATAAAGAGACATAAATGTTTGAAAACTCCTTTGACAAAGTAACATAAGCCTTACATGTCTTGTAAAACGAAATCTCGACAGAAAAGCTTTCATATGACAAAATATTAGAGGTCTCTTTTAATCAATAAATATACATTTCAATTTGTCATAAAGTTTTATTGAAAACGAAACCTAAGCAGCGAATCAGATTTGCAAATAAAAATGAATGGCTGAAGGAAATGTCATTACAATACGCGGCTGTGTCTTATTTCCGAATAAAATTTCAATTTACTTTTCTGGAATGAATTATTGCAAATACTCTCCAAGAAGAGTTTATCATGATTTGTATAATAGAGACTTGAATTATTTAAAGGTGAAAAGAGAACGAATTCTATTTCAATAACATAACTAAGAAATACAAAAATATTAAAGGACGTTTTATCTAAATTGGGACTTATACGACTTTGTTATTAAAAACTTAATTGGATTTATGTTCTTATGTAACAACCTCTGTGTTTAGTTTCAAATGTTTTAATCACAAAAAAGGAAAATTTAAAAGACTCAAAAAAGTAGAAAAGAAACCTGTTGGAAGAAATAATAGAAGAAGAAGACTCCATTAGCTGAATTTTCCATTAGATAAGATAAGAATTAAAGTATAATTTTAATTAGTTAATTAGCCCTGAAGATGAAAATAGACTGTTTTCGAAACCTCGGCATATATTGTAAATATGTTATACTTGTAAATCAACCCTCATTTTATGTTATATTTCTGCTAATTTAAACATGAATTATAATTATAATTTTAATTTTAAATACCATAAGAAATCAGATTACATGGATCGTAATTCGCACGTGTTGTCAACATGGTGTCAAGAGGTAAAGGATGCGGGAAGGCCTAGAAGAAGAACAAGGATCCAGCTGGAGGTTGTTGCAGAAACGGATTGAGGAAAATTTCACGGAATTCCGAAGGTAGCAGAAATTGACATAATTAAATTAAGGTAATCACTGTTGAGAAACAGGTGAAATACTTTCATTAAATTAAAATAAACTTTTCATAAAACTTTAACTTTGATTTATAAATGACTCAATACATTATAAAAGAATTCAGTTGTATCAGAAATTCATTCTTTACCGTGCAAATATCAATCACAAATTTATATAGGGCACCAGAGATTCTATTTGATGGCAAACGTATTTTGTAAAATGCAACACACTTGTTGAAAGTTATATTTAAAAATAATGAACAGTAATTAAAGTTATAAAGTTTATCTTGAAAATAAGTGATCAAGTAAGTAGAAAATTAGCTTGTTAATCTAGTTAAATATCCTGACTTTTATTCCAAAACGACAAAAAATTTGTGAGTGTTTTTTTAATAGCCAAGTAAGTACATTCAAAAAGTGAAAATGAAGAGCTAGGGCATTCATGGGCAATTAGAGCCTATTACTGGACTCATGAATTCTGTAGGCTCAAGAAGGAAGTTCCAACGTCTGTCTCAGATCTGTATTCTAAAGTACTGTAAGTTCAAGAAGGCAGTTCAATGCCGTCTGTCGAAGATCCGCCTTCCTTGAATACTGTAGGCTCAAGAAGGCAGTTCCATCCTGTCTGACATAAATCTGCCTTTGTTGAATACTGTTGGTTCAAGAAGGCAGTTCCATCCTGTCTGTCACAGATCTGCTTTCCTTGAATACTGTAGGCTCAAGAAAGCAGTTTCATCCTGTCTGTCATAAATCTGCCTTTGTTGAATACTGTAGGCTCAAAGAAGCAGTTCCATCCTGTCTGACATAAATCTGCCTTTGTTGAATACTGTAGGCTCAAGAAGGCAGTTCCATCCTGTCTGACATAAATCTGCCTTTGTTGAATACTCTTGGTTCAAGAAGGAGGTTCCATCCTGTCTGTCACACATCTGCTTTCCTTGAATACTGCAGGCTCAAGAAGGCAGTTCTATCCTGTCTGTACCAGATCCGCCTTCCTTGAATACTGTAGGCTCAAGAAGGCAGTTCCATCCTGTCTGACATAAATCTGCCTTTGTTGAATACTGTTGGTTCAAGAAGTCAGTTCCATCCTGTCTGTCACAGATCTGCTTTCCTTGAATACTGTAGGCTCAAGAAAGCAGTTCCATCCTGTCTGTCATAAATCTGCCTTTGTTGAATACTGTAGGCTCAAGGAAGCAGTTCCATCCTGTCTGACATAAATCTGCTTTGTTGAATACTGTAGGCTCAAGAAAGCAGTTCCATCCTGTCTGTCATAAATCTGCCTTTGTAGAATACTGTAGGCTCAAGAAGGCAGTTCTATCCTGTCTGTCACAGATCTGCTCTCCTTGAATACTGCAGGCTCAAGAAGGCAGTTCCATCCTGTATGTCACAGATCTGCCTTCCTTGAATACTGTAGGCTCAAGAAGGCAGTTCCATCCTGTCTGTCACAGATCTGCTTTCCTTGAATACTGTAGGCTCAAGAAAGCAGTTCCATCCTGTCTGTCATAAATCTGCCTTTGTTGAATACTGTAGGCTCAAGAAGGCAGTTCCATCCTGTCTGACATAAATCTGCCTTTGTTGAATACTCTTGGTTCAAGAAGGCAGTTCTATCCTGTCTGTCCCAGATCCGCCTTCCTTAAATACTGTAGGCTCAAGAAGGCAGTTCCATCTTGTCTATCACAGATCTGCCTTCCTCGAATACTGTAGGCTCAAGAAGGCAGTTCCATCCTGTCTGTCACAGATCTGCTTTCCTTGAATACTGCAGGCTCAAGAAGGCAGTTCTATCCTGCCTGTCCCAGATCCGCCTTCCTTAAATACTGTAGGCTCAAGAACGTAGTTCCATCTTGTCTATCACAGATCTGCCTTCCTTGAATACTGTAGGGCCAAGAAGGCAGTTCTATCCTGTCTGTCCCAGATCCGCCTTCCTTGAATACTGTAGGCTCAAGAAGGCAGTTCCATCCTGTCTGACATAAATCTGCCTTTGTTGAATACTGTTGGTTAAAGAAGGCAGTTCCATCCTGTCTGTCACAGATCTGCTTTCCTTGAATAGTGTAGGCTCAAGAAAGCAGTTCCATCCTGTCTGTCATAAATCTGCCTTTGTTGAATACTGTAGGCTCAAGAAGGCAGATCTATCCTGTCTGTCACAGATCTGCCTTTGTAGAATACTGTTGGTTCAAGAACGCAGTTCCATCCTGTCTGTCACAGATCTGCCTTTGTTGAATACTGTAGGCTCAAGAAGGCAGTTCTATCCTGTCTGTCCCAGATCCGCCTTCTTGGAATACTGTAGGCTCAAGAAGGCAGTTCCATCCTGTCTGACATAAATCTGCCTTTGTTGAATACTGTAGGCTCAAGGAAGCAGTTCCATCCTGTCTGACATAAATCTGCTTTGTTGAATACTGTAGGCTCAAGAAAGCAGTTCCATCCTGTCTGTCATAAATCTGCCTTTGTAGAATACTGTAGGCTCAAGAAGGCAGTTCTATCCTGTCTGTCACAGATCTGGTCTCCTTGAATACTGCAGGCTCAAGAAGGCAGTTCCATCCTGTATGTCACAGATCTGCCTTCCTTGAATACTGTAGGCTCAAGAAGGCAGTTCCATCCTGTCTGACATAAATCTGCCTTTGTTGAATACTGTTGGTTCAAGAAGGCAGTTCCATCCTGTCTGTCACAGATCTGCTTTCCTTGAATACCGTAGGCTCAAGAAAGCAGTTCCATCCTGTCTGTCATAAATCTGCCTTTGTTGAATACTGTAGGCTCAAGAAGGCAGTTCCATCCTGTCTGACATAAATCTGCCTTTGTTGAATACTGTTGGTTCAAGAAGGCAGTTCCATCCTGTCTGTCACAGATCTGCTTTCCTTGAATACTGTAGGCTCAAGAAAGCAGTTCCATCCTGTGTGTCATAAATCTGCCTTTGTTGAATACTGTAGGCTCAAGAAGGCAGTTCCATCCTGTCTGACATAAATCTGCCTTTGTTGAATACTCTTGGTTCAAGAAGGCAGTTCTATCCTGTCTGTCCCAGATCCGCCTTCCTTAAATACTGTAGGCTCAAGAAGGCAGTTCCATCTTGTCTATCACAGATCTGCCTTCCTCGAATACTGTAGGCTCAAGAAGGCAGTTCCATCCTGTCTGTCACAGATCTGCTTTCCTTGAATACTGCAGGCTCAAGAAGGCAGTTCTATCCTGCCTGTCCCAGATCCGCCTTCCTTAAATACTGTAGGCTCAAGAACGTAGTTCCATCTTGTCTATCACAGATCTGCCTTCCTTGAATACTCTAGGGCCAAGAAGGCAGTTCTATCCTGTCTGTCCCAGATCCGCCTTCCTTGAATACTGTAGGCTCAAGAAGGCAGTTCCATCCTGTCTGACATAAATCTGCCTTTGTTGAATACTGTTGGTTCAAGAAGGCAGTTCCATCCTGTCTGTCACAGATCTGCTTTCCTTGAATAGTGTAGGCTCAAGAAAGCAGTTCCATCCTGTCTGTCATAAATCTGCCTTTGTTGAATACTGTAGGCTCAAGAAGGCAGATCTATCCTGTCTGTCACAGATCTGCCTTTGTAGAATACTGTTGGTTCAAGAACGCAGTTCCATCCTGTCTGTCACAGATCTGCCTTTGTTGAATACTGTAGGCTCAAGAAGGCAGTTCTATCCTGTCTGTCCCAGATCCGCCTTCTTGGAATACTGTAGGCTCAAGAAGGCAGTTCCATCCTGTCTGACATAAATCTGCCTTTGTTGAATACTGTAGGCTCAAGGAAGCAGTTCCATCCTGTCTGACATAAATCTGCTTTGTTGAATACTGTAGGCTCAAGAAAGCAGTTCCATCCTGTCTGTCATAAATCTGCCTTTGTAGAATACTGTAGGCTCAAGAAGGCAGTTCTATCCTGTCTGTCACAGATCTGGTCTCCTTGAATACTGCAGGCTCAAGAAGGCAGTTCCATCCTGTATGTCACAGATCTGCCTTCCTTGAATACTGTAGGCTCAAGAAGGCAGTTCCATCCTGTCTGACATAAATCTGCCTTTGTTGAATACTGTTGGTTCAAGAAGGCAGTTCCATCCTGTCTGTCACAGATCTGCTTTCCTTGAATACCGTAGGCTCAAGAAAGCAGTTCCATCCTGTCTGTCATAAATCTGCCTTTGTTGAATACTGTAGGCTCAAGAAGGCAGTTCCATCCTGTCTGACATAAATCTGCCTTTGTTGAATACTGTTGGTTCAAGAAGGCAGTTCCATCCTGTCTGTCACAGATCTGCTTTCCTTGAATACTGTAGGCTCAAGAAAGCAGTTCCATCCTGTGTGTCATAAATCTGCCTTTGTTGAATACTGTAGGCTCAAGAAGGCAGTTCCATCCTGTCTGACATAAATCTGCCTTTGTTGAATACTCTTGGTTCAAGAAGGCAGTTCTATCCTGTCTGTCCCAGATCCGCCTTCCTTAAATACTGTAGGCTCAAGAAGGCAGTTCCATCTTGTCTATCACAGATCTGCCTTCCTCGAATACTGTAGGCTCAAGAAGGCAGTTCCATCCTGTCTGTCACAGATCTGCTTTCCTTGAATACTGCAGGCTCAAGAAGGCAGTTCTATCCTGCCTGTCCCAGATCCGCCTTCCTTAAATACTGTAGGCTCAAGAACGTAGTTCCATCTTGTCTATCACAGATCTGCCTTCCTTGAATACTGTAGGGCCAAGAAGGCAGTTCTATCCTGTCTGTCCCAGATCCGCCTTCCTTGAATACTGTAGGCTCAAGAAGGCAGTTCCATCCTGTCTGACATAAATCTGCCTTTGTTGAATACTGTTGGTTCAAGAAGGCAGTTCCATCCTGTCTGTCACAGATCTGCTTTCCTTGAATAGCGTAGGCTCAAGAAAGCAGTTCCATCCTGTCTGTCATAAATCTGCCTTTGTTGAATACTGTAGGCTCAAGAAGGCAGATCTATCCTGTCTGTCACAGATCTGCCTTTGTAGAATACTGTTGGTTCAAGAACGCAGTTCCATCCTGTCTGTCACAGATCTGCCTTTGTTGAATACTGTAGGCTCAAGAAGGCAGTTCTATCCTGTCTGTCCCAGATCCGCCTTCTTGGAATACTGTAGGCTCAAGAAGGCAGTTCCATCCTGTCTGACATAAATCTGCCTTTGTTGAATACTGTAGGCTCAAGGAAGCAGTTCCATCCTGTCTGACATAAATCTGCTTTGTTGAATACTGTAGGCTCAAGAAAGCAGTTCCATCCTGTCTGTCATAAATCTGCCTTTGTAGAATACTGTAGGCTCATGAAGGCAGTTCTATCCTGTCTGTCACAGATCTGCTCTCCTTGAATACTGCAGGCTCAAGAAGGCAGTTCCATCCTGTATGTCACAGATCTGCCTTCCTTGAATACTGTAGGCTCAAGAAGGCAGTTCCATCCTGTCTGACATAAATCTGCCTTTGTTGAATACTGTTGGTTCAAGAAGGCAGTTCCATCCTGTCTGTCACAGATCTGCTTTCCTTGAATACCGTAGGCTCAAGAAAGCAGTTCCATCCTGTCTGTCATAAATCTGCCTTTGTTGAATACTGTAGGCTCAAGAAGGCAGTTCCATCCTGTCTGACATAAATCTGCCTTTGTTGAATACTGTTGGTTCAAGAAGGCAGTTCCATCCTGTCTGTCACAGATCTGCTTTCCTTGAATACTGTAGGCTCAAGAAAGCAGTTCCATCCTGTCTGTCATAAATCTGCATTTGTTGAATACTGTAGGCTCAAGAAGGCAGTTCCATCCTGTCTGACATAAATCTGCCTTTGTTGAATACTCTTGGTTCAAGAAGGCAGTTCTATCCTGTCTGTCCCAGATCCGCCTTCCTTAAATACTGTAGGCTCAAGAAGGCAGTTCCATCTTGTCTATCACAGATCTGCCTTCCTCGAATACTGTAGGCTCAAGAAGGCAGTTCCATCCTGTCTGTCACAGATCTGCTTTCCTTGAATACTGCAGGCTCAAGAAGGCAGTTCTATCCTGCCTGTCCCAGATCCGCCTTCCTTAAATACTGTAGGCTCAAGAACGTAGTTCCATCTTGTCTATCACAGATCTGCCTTCCTTGAATACTGTAGGGCCAAGAAGGCAGTTCTATCCTGTCTGTCCCAGATCCGCCTTCCTTGAATACTGTAGGCTCAAGAAGGCAGTTCCATCCTGTCTGACATAAATCTGCCTTTGTTGAATACTGTTGGTTCAAGAAGGCAGTTCCATCCTGTCTGTCACAGATCTGCTTTCCTTGAATAGTGTAGGCTCAAGAAAGCAGTTCCATCCTGTCTGTCATAAATCTGCCTTTGTTGAATACTGTAGGCTCAAGAAGGCAGATCTATCCTGTCTGTCACAGATCTGCCTTTGTAGAATACTGTTGGTTCAAGAACGCAGTTCCATCCTGTCTGTCACAGATCTGCCTTTGTTGAATACTGTAGGCTCAAGAAGGCAGTTCTATCCTGTCTGTCCCAGATCCGCCTTCTTGGAATACTGTAGGCTCAAGAAGGCAGTTCCATCCTGTCTGACATAAATCTGCCTTTGTTGAATACTGTAGGCTCCAGAAGGCAGTTCTATCCTGTCTGTCCCAGATCCGCCTTCCTTGAATACTGTAGGCTCAAGAAGGCAGTTCCATCCTGTCTGACATAAATCTGCTTTTGTTGAATACTGTAGGCTCAAGGAAGCAGTTCCATCCTGTCTGACATAAATCTGCCTTTGTTGAATACTGTAGGGACAAGAAGGCAGTTCTATTCTGTCTGTCCCAGATCCGCCTTCCTTGAATACCGTAGGCTCAAGAAGGCAGTTCCATCCTGTCTGACATAAATCTGCTTTGTTGAATACTGTAGGCTCAAGGAAGCAGTTCCATCCTGTCTGACATAAATCTGCCTTTGTTGAATACTGTAGGCTCAAGAAGGCAGTTCTATCCTGTCTGTCCCAGATCCGCCTTCCTTGAATACTGTAGGCTCAAGAAGGCAGTTCCATCCTGTCTGACATAAATCTGCCTTTGTTGAAAGTAGAACTGTCGACAGTTTGGGACAGCCACCCCTAAACTCGGCCGCTACGTAACCTAGGACTATAGGGGTAGTTTTGGATGATGCTCAAGGTCATCCCGGCCCTGACCCCAGACCAAGGGGTGGTTTCGACCACGTTCAGAGGGGTGGGGGGTAGTTTTTCGAAAAAAAAAAACAATTCGGCCGCTACGTAACCTAGGACTATAGGGGTAGTTTCGGATGACGCAGGAGGTCATTGCCTACCGGATCCCAGCCTTAGGGGTGGTTTTGACCACGTTTAGAGGGGTAGGGGGTAGTTTTTCGAAAAAATTTAACTCCAAGCCACTAACCTAGGCTAGCCACATTGTATCCAACCAAACCTAACCTTCGTGTTGGGGGTGACCTCGGCCACGTTCAGGACCATACGCGGGGGATGCTCCGGGGGTGGATTGGGGGTTGGGGGTAGTTTTCGAAAAAATTTTGGAAAATCGTGTCATGACCGACAGGTTGAGTTTAGAGTCTATTACGGGCTGCTGAGGGGTAGTTTCACCTAGGGGTAGTTTTTACAAAAAATACGAAATTGCCAAAAATCAATCGGTTGGATCAACAGACAGTACGGGATATGTGTAGAGTCCAGTACGGGATGCAGCGGGGGCGGTTCACCTGGGGGGTAGGTCTTAAATAAAATACGAAAATGCCGAAAATCGATCGGTTGGATCAACAGACAGTACGGGATATGTGTAGAGTCTTTTATGGACCATTGCGGGGGTGGTTTCACCTGTAATCAGAATGCCAAAAATAATAGGCGGAATAGCTCCGGTGGAGGGGGTAACTTTTGGAAAGACTTAATGGTTATCTGAAGTAAGGCCTCTTAGGTAGTGTAACCCAGGAATAGCTCCGGTGGAGGGGTAACTTTTGGAAAGACTTAATGGTTACCTGATGACGTATCAGCGCTCGAGCAACTCTATGCAAGTAGTAGGCTCACCCTAACTATAGTGGTCTACACAAAATGAATCGGGTGATGAGGGGCCCAGGGGTAAACGATTGCCAAACTCAAAATTTGTCTATCCTACTAAATTAATAAACAATACACTCAGCCTTTAAGTAAAGCTACACAAGAGCAGGGCTAGGATGGTTGCTATACCAACTACCAAGACAAATACCCCCACCAAGTCCTAGGTAAAGCTACCACGGAGTTAGACCTTAGGTAAAGCTAACACGGAGCAAAGCCTCGGGTAAAAGCTATCCAGAAGTCATGCCCTAGGTAAAGTAACCCAGGAACCAGACCATCGGTAAAGCTACCACAGAGTCGGAGCTTAGGTAAAGCTACCACAGAGTTAGACCTTAGGTAAAGCTAACACGGAGCAAAGCCTCGTGTAAAAGCTATCCCGAAGCCTTGCCCTAGGTAAAGCTACCATTGAGGCAGACCATCGGTAAAGCTACCATGGAGTCGGGGCCTAGGTAAAGCTACCATGGAGTTAGACCATAGGTAAAGCAAACACGGAGCAAGGACTCAGGTAAAAGCCATCTCGAAGCCAGCCGATAGGTAAAGTAACCCAGGAATCAGGCATCAAGTGGGGGGTGGTTATCAAATAATATATGAAATTACCCAAAAATGATCGGTTAGATCAAACGACCAACGACCTACATAGAGTTCAAATAGTCAACAAGTTGAATCAACCAATCACAACGCAGGGGCCCGGTAGGCCTACGTAAACGGTCAATGTAAGACGAGAAGGCCTATATAACGTGTTAAACCAATATATATGACAGCCCACATAATGTGTTAAACAAATATGCAAGCCTACATACTATGCTAGGCCGACATACTATGTCGGTAAATCACCGGCCAAAGCCTATATGAACTGAGATAGTTTCACCTCATATATCAGGCAGAACCATGGGCAGGCAACCGTATAATATGGGGAGTACTATAAGGTATAGCTAAACCAATATATACGATAGCCCGCATAATGTGTTAAACAAATACGCAAGCTTGCATACATACTATGCTAGGCCTACATACATGAATCCCTAAATGCGCCTACTATGTCGGTAAATCACTGGCCACAGCCTATATGAACTGAGATAGTTTCACCTCATATATCAGGTAGTACCTGGCAATCGTATAATATAGGAAGTACTATAAGGTACATCTACCAATGCATAACCTATCAAGCCCACGTAAAGATATAATATATCTGATGACGTACGAGCGACATGCGCACCTATAACCAGAGTGGCCTACCCCTAAATAACATAGAAGAAGTAAGGATATGGACAGATAGGAGAAGCAAGGACCTGGACCGATAAAAAGAGCAAATACGTGGACAGATAGAAGAAGCAAGGACCTGTACCGATGGAAGAAGCAAGTACATGGACTGATAGAAGAAGCAAGGACCTGGACCGATAAAAGAAACAAGCACCTGGGCAGATAGAAGAAGCAGGTACTTGGACAGATAGTAGAAGTAAGCACCTGGACAGACAGAAGAACCCAAGGCCTACATATATAATCAGAAATCAATGTAAATAATCAAATAGCCCCAATGGATATATCCTATAGCTGCAAATGTATCTAGATATAAAAGTATATATGGAGAAACACTAATAAAGAGGCCCATCACAAAACGTGAATAAATATATGTTATAAAACGATCCTAAAACGGTGCTAAACCAACATGCATGCTATCATACATATTCGTATATACCGTGTTAAGCCTACAAACGTGATAGTCCACATAATGTGTTAAACAAATATGCATGTAAACCTGCATACATACTATGCTAAGCCGACTTACATGGGCCTACTATGTCGGTAAACCGCCGGCCAAGGCCTATATGATCTAAGCTATTTTCACCTTGTCTATCAGGTAGAACCTGGCAACCGTATAATAGGGGAAGTACTATATGGTATAGCTAACAATGCATAGCCTATCACGCCCATCACGGTCTACAAATATTACAATATAAGGTAAGTCGCGCAACCTCTATACATACAGTGCTAAGCCAACATTCAGGCATATATACTATGTTAAAACAGCGTGCAATATACTCTAAATAGCCAAATATACGTTGTTAAACCAATATGCAGGTTAACCTATATACATCCCGTTACCCACATAGGAATATGTTAAGCCTGTATAAGTGATTGCCCTTATAGTGTGTTCAATAAATATGTCGGTAAACCGCCGGCCAAGGCCTATATGATCTAAGCTATTTTCACCTTGTCTATCAGGTAGAACCTGGCAACCGTATAATAGGGGAAGTACTATATGGTATAGCTAACAATGCATAGCCTATCACGCCCATCACGGTCTACAAATATTACAATATAAGGTAAGTCGCGCAACCTCTATACATACAGTGCTAAGCCAACATTCAGGCATATATACTATGTTAAAACAGCGTGCAATATACTCTAAATAGCCAAATATACGTTGTTAAACCAATATGCAGGTTAACCTATATACATCCCGTTACCCACATAGGAATATGTTAAGCCTGTATAAGTGATTGCCCTTATAGTGTGTTCAATAAATATGCGTGTAAACCAAATAAATACTCTGGTAAGCCAACATGTATGCTATCATAGATAGGCGTATATACTATGATAGGCCTACATATCGCGTTAAACAAACATGTGTAAGCCACCATACATATTATGCTAAGCCGACAAGGGCCTGAACACATTATATCCGCTGCATAGGTTAGCTAAACGGCTATCACACACTATCCTACAGGTACCACATAATACCTGATCAATAACACATAGTATCCAATGCATAGCCTGACAAGGGTTTAATATATAGTATCCAGAGGCCCCGCTAACGATTAACACGTTGTATCCATAAGGCCTACTATGTCGGTGAACCACAGGCCCAAGCTTATATGATCAGAGTCCGACACACATTTTCACCCGTCTATCAGGTAGAACCTCGGGCAGGCGGCTGTATAATACGGGAAGTACTATATAGTATAGCTAACAATGCATAACCTATCACGCCCATGGCGGTCAGCAAATACTACAATATAATCAAAAAAAAAGTCGCGCAACCTATATACATACAATGCTAACCAATATAGGCATATATACTGTGTTAGGCCCGCATACGTAATTACCCTATATAGTGTGTTAAACAAATATACGTGTAAACCTACATAAATACTATGGTAAACCAACATGCATGCTATCATACTATGTTAAGCCCAAATACATAATAGAATACATAATGTGTTAAACATATATGTGTGTAAGCCAGCATAGATATTATGCTAAGAAGACATGGACCTACAAAGTATAACAAATTATATTCGGTGCATAGTTTAGCTAATGGATATCACACACTAACCTACAAGCTGCCCACAAATTACCACATAATACCTGATACATAGCCAGGATAATCATTAACGCATAGCGGCCGAGGCAAGTCATGACTAGGGCTAACACAACATATTCAAACCATAGCCTGACTAGGGCTAACACATAGTATCCGATGAGAAGTATGAATACAAAGTAACACATAATATCCGCTGCATAGCTCGGCTAAAGTTCGTCATATAGCACCCGAAGTATAGCTTGACAAACACACAGCATTTCATGAGCGGCGTGATATAAGGTAACACATAGTATCCGATACACAACCTAGGATCGAATATGACGTCATTCAGGTGGAGAACAAGATGGTGGCAATGTTGATACCGACTTCAAAAAGGGCTATGGCCTGTGTAGGCTAGATCAAATAACCAACGTTTCAACTAAACTACTGTCATACGCGTAGTTTAACCAACCAACATACGTGAAGTTCAAACGAACAGCATTGACACCAAGTCCAAATAGGCTATGGCGGCTATGCCCAGATCAACGTATCAGCTAATCAAAATGAAAAACTTACGCTAATCAACCAACATCTACACCGAGGTCAAATGGGTTATGGTTAGCGAAGGCACTGGCAAAAGCTTTAAGCCTTAGACATAATTATAGCTATCAACGCATACCAAAATAGCTATGCAGAAACCGCCAAAGCCATTACACATATTGTCCAGGTATGTTCTCCATTAAACCGAGACTTTAGACACCATCTCTGTAAAACAGCTAACAAATTATACTCTACCATAATAGGTATGTCAAAACTGTTACCGGCTCATAATCTAAGACAGTGGTTACGTAACGCCCTTTATCAATTTAAGACCTTAAGAGATATCTTCGTAAAGACAGCTACCAATCCATACTATATCACAATAGTTACGTTAGAGCCACCGCTGCTCACCCTACCATAATGGCTACGTACAGACGGTTAATATTGTATAACCTATCACAAGACTTATGTAAAAACAGCTATGCATAACCTGTCACACAATAACTACGTAAAGGCAGCTAACAAGGCCTACCCCATTAAAATAGCTACGAAAAGATAACATCCAATACATACCCTATCATATTAGCTATGTAAAGACAATAAATGCGTAAAGGCAGCTAACAATGCCTACCCCATTAAAATAGCTACGAAAAAAAAACAACCAATACATAACTTATCATAATAGCTATGTAAAGACAGCTAAAGATGCATAACCTAACTCAGTAATGATTGCTAATGAACCATTACACTAGCCACGTAAAGACAGCTACCAACACCACAATAGCTACGTAAAAACAGTTATCGATCCGTGACCAAGATAATACCTACGTAAGACCTATATCAGTGCTAAGACAATAGCTCCGTAAGGAAAACCTACCACTTCATGAACTACGACAACAGCAAGGTGTGGACGGCTACCAATACATTACTTATCACAGCTATCAACACATAACTCGTCACACTAGCTAAGTAAATAGCGCTACGATTGAATAGCCTATCACACAGGCCAAATGAGGGTCACTAACTAAACCATCACAATATCTCTGTACATGGCAGATGGCGTGATGATCCTCATCTTTATCGCACACCTAACAGTAGGTTAGGTTAGAAGCACTCTGGCTAGCTTAGGTTAGTGGGTTGAAAATAATTTTTTCTAAAAACTACCCCTCTAGACGTGGTTGAACACCCAACAGTAGGTTAGGTTAGAAGAACTCTGGCTAGCTTAGGTTAGTGGGTTGAAAATAATTTTTCCTAAAAACTACCCCTCTAGACGTGGTTGAACCCTCCCCCAAGGCTACGATCAAGGTCACATCGACCGTCTGCATCATCCAAAACCACCCCTAACTCTCATAGGTTGGTCGTATCTCCATCACGTGCATCACTGACCTGTGGTTGTAGAAGTTAGGGGTGGTTTTGGATGATGCAGACGGTCGATGTGACCTTGATCGTAGCCTTGGGGGAGGGTTCAACCACGTCTAGAGGGGTAGTTTTTAGGAAAAATTATTTTCAACCCACTAACCTAAGCTAGCCAGAGTTCTTCTAACCTAACCTACTGTTGGGTGTTCAACCACGTCTAGAGGGGTAGTTTTTAGAAAAAATTATTTTCAACCCACTAACCTAAGCTAGCCAGAGTGCTTCTAACCTAACCTACTGTTAGGTGTGCGATAAAGATGAGGATCATCACGCCATCTGCCATGTACAGAGATATTGTGATGGTTTAGTTAGTGACCCTCATTTGGCCTGTGTGATAGGCTATTCAATCGTAGCGCTATTTACTTAGCTAGTGTGACGAGTTATGTGTTGGTAGCTGTGATAAGTAATGTATTGGTAGCCGTCCACACCTTGCTGTTGTCGTAGTTCATGAAGTGGTAGGTTTTCCTTACGGAGCTATTGTCTTAGCACTGATATAGGTCTTACGTAGGTATTATCTTGGTCACGGATCGATAACTGTTTTTACGTAGCTATTGTGGTGTTGGTAGCTGTCTTTACGTGGCTAGTGTAATGGTTCATTAGCAATCATTACTGAGTTAGGTTATGCATCTTTAGCTGTCTTTACATAGCTATTATGATAAGTTATGTATTGGTTGTTATCTTTTCGTAGCTATTTTAATGGGGTAGGCATTGTTAGCTGCCTTTACGCATTTATTGTCTTTACATAGCTAATATGATAGGGTATGTATTGGATGTTATCTTTTCGTAGCTATTTTAATGGGGTAGGCCTTGTTAGCTGCCTTTACGTAGTTATTGTGTGACAGGTTATGCATAGCTGTTTTTACATAAGTCTTGTGATAGGTTATACAATATTAACCGTCTGTACGTAGCCATTATGGTAGGGTGAGCAGCGGTGGCTCTAACGTAACTATTGTGATATAGTATGGATTGGTAGCTGTCTTTACGAAGATATCTCTTAAGGTCTTAAATTGATAAAGGGCGTTACGTAACCACTGTCTTAGATTATGAGCCGGTAACAGTTTTGACATACCTATTATGGTAGAGTATAATTTGTTAGCTGTTTTACAGAGATGGTGTCTAAAGTCTCGGTTTAATGGAGAACATACCTGGACAATATGTGTAATGGCTTTGGCGGTTTCTGCATAGCTATTTTGGTATGCGTTGATAGCTATAATTATGTCTAAGGCTTAAAGCTTTTGCCAGTGCCTTCGCTAACCATAACCCATTTGACCTCGGTGTAGATGTTGGTTGATTAGCGTAAGTTTTTCATTTTGATTAGCTGATACGTTGATCTGGGCATAGCCGCCATAGCCTATTTGGACTTGGTGTCAATGCTGTTCGTTTGAACTTCACGTATGTTGGTTGGTTAAACTACGCGTATGACAGTAGTTTAGTTGAAACGTTGGTTATTTGATCTAGCCTACACAGGCCATAGCCCTTTTTGAAGTCGGTATCAACATTGCCACCATCTTGTTCTCCACCTGAATGACGTCATATTCGATCCTAGGTTGTGTATCGGATACTATGTGTTACCTTATATCACGCCGCTCATGAAATGCTGTGTGTTTGTCAAGCTATACTTCGGGTGCTATATGACGAACTTTAGCCGAGCTATGCAGCGGATATTATGTGTTACTTTGTATTCATACTTCTCATCGGATACTATGTGTTAGCCCTAGTCAGGCTATGGTTTGAATATGTTGTGTTAGCCCTAGTCATGACTTGCCTCGGCCGCTATGCGTTAATGATTATCCTGGCTATGTATCAGGTATTATGTGGTAATTTGTGGGCAGCTTGTAGGTTAGTGTGTGATATCCATTAGCTAAACTATGCACCGAATATAATTTGTTATACTTTGTAGGTCCATGTCTTCTTAGCATAATATCTATGCTGGCTTACACACATATATGTTTAACACATTATGTATTCTATTATGTATTTGGGCTTAACATAGTATGATAGCATGCATGTTGGTTTACCATAGTATTTATGTAGGTTTACACGTATATTTGTTTAACACACTATATAGGGTAATTACGTATGCGGGCCTAACACAGTATATATGCCTATATTGGTTAGCATTGTATGTATATAGGTTGCGCGACTTTTTTTTTGATTATATTGTAGTATTTGCTGACCGCCATGGGCGTGATAGGTTATGCATTGTTAGCTATACTATATAGTACTTCCCGTATTATACAGCCGCCTGCCCGAGGTTCTACCTGATAGACGGGTGAAAATGTGTGTCGGACTCTGATCATATAAGCTTGGGCCTGTGGTTCACCGACATAGTAGGCCTTATGGATACAACGTGTTAATCGTTAGCGGGGCCTCTGGATACTATATATTAAACCCTTGTCAGGCTATGCATTGGATACTATGTGTTATTGATCAGGTATTATGTGGTACCTGTAGGATAGTGTGTGATAGCCGTTTAGCTAACCTATGCAGCGGATATAATGTGTTCAGGCCCTTGTCGGCTTAGCATAATATGTATGGTGGCTTACACATGTTTGTTTAACGCGATATGTAGGCCTATCATAGTATATACGCCTATCTATGATAGCATACATGTTGGCTTACCAGAGTATTTATTTGGTTTACACGCATATTTATTGAACACACTATAAGGGCAATCACTTATACAGGCTTAACATATTCCTATGTGGGTAACGGGATGTATATAGGTTAACCTGCATATTGGTTTAACAACGTATATTTGGCTATTTAGAGTATATTGCACGCTGTTTTAACATAGTATATATGCCTGAATGTTGGCTTAGCACTGTATGTATAGAGGTTGCGCGACTTACCTTATATTGTAATATTTGTAGACCGTGATGGGCGTGATAGGCTATGCATTGTTAGCTATACCATATAGTACTTCCCCTATTATACGGTTGCCAGGTTCTACCTGATAGACAAGGTGAAAATAGCTTAGATCATATAGGCCTTGGCCGGCGGTTTACCGACATAGTAGGCCCATGTAAATCGGCTTAGCATAGTATGTATGCAGGTTTACATGCATATTTGTTTAACACATTATGTGGACTATCACGTTTGTAGGCTTAACACGGTATATACGAATATGTATGATAGCATGCATGTTGGTTTAGCACCGTTTTAGGATCGTTTTATAACATATATTTATTCACGTTTTGTGATGGGCCTCTTTATTAGTGTTTCTCCATATATACTTTTATATCTAGATACATTTGCAGCTATAGGATATATCCATTGGGGCTATTTGATTATTTACATTGATTTCTGATTATATATGTAGGCCTTGGGTTCTTCTGTCTGTCCAGGTGCTTACTTCTACTATCTGTCCAAGTACCTGCTTCTTCTATCTGCCCAGGTGCTTGTTTCTTTTATCGGTCCAGGTCCTTGCTTCTTCTATCAGTCCATGTACTTGCTTCTTCCATCGGTACAGGTCCTTACTTCTTCTATCTGTCCACGTATTTGCTCTTTTTATCGGTCCAGGTCCTTGCTTCTCCTATCTGTCCATATCCTTACTTCTTCTATGTTATTTAGGGGTAGGCCACTCTGGTTATAGGTGCGCATGTCGCTCGTACGTCATCAGATATATTATATCTTTACGTGGGCTTGATAGGTTATGCATTGGTAGATGTACCTTATAGTACTTCCTATATTATACGATTGCCAGGTACTACCTGATATATGAGGTGAAACTATCTCAGTTCATATAGGCTGTGGCCAGTGATTTACCGACATAGTAGGCGCATTTAGGGATTCATGTATGTAGGCCTAGCATAGTATGTATGCAAGCTTGCGTATTTGTTTAACACATTATGCGGGCTATCGTATATATTGGTTTAGCTATACCTTATAGTACTCCCCATATTATACGGTTGCCTGCCCATGGTTTTGCCTGATATATGAGGTGAAACTATCTCAGTTCATATAGGCTTTGGCCGGTGATTTACCGACATAGTATGTCGGCCTAGCATAGTATGTAGGCTTGCATATTTGTTTAACACATTATGTGGGCTGTCATATATATTGGTTTAACACGTTATATAGGCCTTCTCGTCTTACATTGACCGTTTACGTAGGCCTACCGGGCCCCTGCGTTGTGATTGGTTGATTCAACTTGTTGACTATTTGAACTCTATGTAGGTCGTTGGTCGTTTGATCTAACCGATCATTTTTGGGTAATTTCATATATTATTTGATAACCACCCCCCACTTGATGCCTGATTCCTGGGTTACTTTACCTATCGGCTGGCTTCGAGATGGCTTTTACCTGAGTCCTTGCTCCGTGTTTGCTTTACCTATGGTCTAACTCCATGGTAGCTTTACCTAGGCCCCGACTCCATGGTAGCTTTACCGATGGTCTGCCTCAATGGTAGCTTTACCTAGGGCAAGGCTTCGGGATAGCTTTTACACGAGGCTTTGCTCCGTGTTAGCTTTACCTAAGGTCTAACTCTGTGGTAGCTTTACCTAAGCTCCGACTCTGTGGTAGCTTTACCGATGGTCTGGTTCCTGGGTTACTTTACCTAGGGCATGACTTCTGGATAGCTTTTACCCGAGGCTTTGCTCCGTGTTAGCTTTACCTAAGGTCTAACTCCGTGGTAGCTTTACCTAGGACTTGGTGGGGGTATTTGTCTTGGTAGTTGGTATAGCAACCATCCTAGCCCTGCTCTTGTGTAGCTTTACTTAAAGGCTGAGTGTATTGTTTATTAATTTAGTAGGATAGACAAATTTTGAGTTTGGCAATCGTTTACCCCTGGGCCCCTCATCACCCGATTCATTTTGTGTAGACCACTATAGTTAGGGTGAGCCTACTACTTGCATAGAGTTGCTCGAGCGCTGATACGTCATCAGGTAACCATTAAGTCTTTCCAAAAGTTACCCCTCCACCGGAGCTATTCCTGGGTTACACTACCTAAGAGGCCTTACTTCAGATAACCATTATGTCTTTCCAAAAGTTACCCCCTCCACCGGAGCTATTCCGCCTATTATTTTTGGCATTCTGATTACAGGTGAAACCACCCCCGCAATGGTCCATAAAAGACTCTACACATATCCCGTACTGTCTGTTGATCCAACCGATCGATTTTCGGCATTTTCGTATTTTATTTAAGACCTACCCCCCAGGTGAACCGCCCCCGCTGCATCCCGTACTGGACTCTACACATATCCCGTACTGTCTGTTGATCCAACCGATTGATTTTTGGCAATTTCGTATTTTTTGTAAAAACTACCCCTAGGTGAAACTACCCCTCAGCAGCCCGTAATAGACTCTAAACTCAACCTGTCGGTCATGACACGATTTTCCAAAATTTTTTCGAAAACTACCCCCAACCCCCAATCCACCCCCGGAGCATCCCCCGCGTATGGTCCTGAACGTGGCCGAGGTCACCCCCAACACGAAGGTTAGGTTTGGTTGGATACAATGTGGCTAGCCTAGGTTAGTGGCTTGGAGTTAAATTTTTTCGAAAAACTACCCCCTACCCCTCTAAACGTGGTCAAAACCACCCCTAAGGCTGGGATCCGGTAGGCAATGACCTCCTGCGTCATCCGAAACTACCCCTATAGTCCTAGGTTACGTAGCGGCCGAATTGTTTTTTTTTTTCGAAAAACTACCCCCCACCCCTCTGAACGTGGTCGAAACCACCCCTTGGTCTGGGGTCAGGGCCGGGATGACCTTGAGCATCATCCAAAACTACCCCTATAGTCCTAGGTTACGTAGCGGCCGAGTTTAGGGGTGGCTGTCCCAAACTATCGACAGTTCTACTGTTGAATACTCTTGGTTCAAGAAGGCAGTTCCATCCTGTCTGTCACACATCTGCTTTCCTTGAATACTGCAGGCTCAAGAAGGCAGTTCCATCCTGTCTGTCACAGATCTGCTTTCCTTGAATACTGTAGGCTCAAGAAAGCAGTTCCATCCTGTCTGTCATAAATCTGCCTTTGTTGAATACTGTAGGCTCAAGAAGGCAGTTCTATCCTGTCTGTCACAGATCTGCTTTCCTTGAATACTGCAGGCTCAAGAAGGCAGTTCCATCCTGTCTGTCACAGATCTGCTTTCCTTGAATACTGTAGGCTCAAGAAGGCAGTTCCATCCTGTCTGTCACAGATCTGCTTTCCTTGAATACTGTAGGCTCAAGAAGGCAGTTCCATCCTGTCTGTCACAGATCTGCCTTCCTTGAATACTGTAGGCTCAAGGAAGCAGTTCCATCCAGTCCGTCACATATCATGATTATTTTGTAAATAGGACTCATCACTATTTTGCAATGGTTTCGTAAACGTAATAGAGATTATATACGTGAACTTGAGTAAAAATCTTTTACATCAACACCTTTCAAGTTCACAACTTACTCTAGACGTTTATCTAGAGACGCGCCTCTAGTACTGTTCATAGTAGCTAAAGTTTTCAGCATAACTTATTTCTTCTACTCCCAGTAATAAAAAATATTTTGGACTGAGTGTATTTTTGTACAATTCCCTGTGCCAGTTTACGCCTGCTTCTGAAGATCGTCAGTCTGTCTTCTCTGTCCACCCTACACGTGTTGTCCGAACCCAATCTTTTCACCCTTGTCTAATTGTGTGACTTATTGTTTTGCAGCAAAAATATATAATTTTACTAATTATTGACTGGAAAAATATAGTTATTTTTGTTCCCTCAGAATCCGTGTAATTTCCAACAGACAAAAATTTAATCAGTGTTAAAATACATACTTCCGTCTTTTATATGATTGCCTTAAGCTGGTTGTACTTTTAATATCACGCTATGAAATAAATCCTTAGACTAGCGTTTGCTGCTATAACAGCCATTCAGCATTATAGGCCACTAAACATTATATTGGTTGGTTATAGCTCTCGCAAAGTGGCTACCTATAGCATTTCTTATTGCTTCGTGCCTAAACCATATTAATGTTTTATTACAAATCTGGTTTTATTGTCACTTTGGATGGAAAAAACAGAAATGGATTAAAATATTTATTGTGCGACACACCATCGAGTTTTATTTCACTCAAGGCATTAACAAACATTTTAAGGACAGGTTTTATTATATGAACATAATACTGTTTATTTCAAACATACATGGCTCGATGTTAGCTACTGTTATGTGTGGCAGTGAGAGGATCAGGAAAACATGTCAGCCAGTAGGACTCGCCAACAGAAGTGTAATACATGCGAAGAATGTACTTCATAGAGTTAATGTAATTAATAATAACATAATACAGTCATAGAAAACTTTTAATAGATGCTGAACAATTCACTGAATTAAAATTTAATTTAACCAAATAAAATTGACTCTTAAAAAGTACTAGAAGCACCTAAAGAGGTTTTCAATTAAAAATTTTGAATAAAAATATAGAACTCATTATCATTATAATGAGGATTTACTGAAATATATATTGTATTTATCATAATTTAAAAAAATATTATATATAAAAATATTTACTAATACCATTTCTACTTAATAATTAACAATAAAGTAATTTAACCGTGTTAGAACAGCTGTTCTATAACATAAAATCAGCTGTTGTATGAAATCATATGTTATCACTTAACTTGAGCTAAAACAGTTGTATACAGCACATATACGTATACAACTATATAGATGTGTTAGAGTGTGCCAATTCGAAGTTTTACTCCGTAAAATGTTTTGTTCAGATTCTAAAAGAAGTATTTCCTTTAAGGAAAGAAGAAAAATTAAACTAACATAAATCTAAAAATTAAAAAATTTTAATGAACCATCAACGGTTAAAATACAATTATTGGTTGTTTTTAAATTACACATTTATTTAATCTGTAAATTTTAGTAGCTATTTATTTAAATAGTTCGATTTATTAATTAAATGCTCCTTTAAATAATGTTGAACGTTACAATTAATGCTTAATAGGTAAATTTATGAATAATGATGGTGAAAACCGAGACGTTGAAACGTTCTATAACCAATTAAATGTAAACTAAGAGGTTTGTGTTATTTTTATTGTAGAAGATTTATTGGGCATCTCACTAGCCATTTAAAGGGAAATAACTTACTTCAGATATATCGATGAGAGGCGTTTGTAGAAAAACACGTTAAAGGGATATGCTTGGTGCAAACTGGAAATTACACAGACCAATGGAAGCTTCTATAAAAGGGAAACAATATAGTTATAAGATTATCTGTATTTGTAGATATAAAACCCTGGCATTTATTTACCGTTCCCACGCGTTTGATTTCAGTAAAATAGTGTATACAGGGCGATGCAGAAAATCGTTAAGAATACGAAAAAAAAAAATTATAAAAACTTTCGCTTACCCCCCAAATTAAAAAGTTTGGAAAATTACAGTTCCGCCACCCCTCCACGGCATACCTAAAGCGTTACAAGTTCATCATTTTGAATTTATTCTTTTAATATAGTCTCTCGAAAATGCCTCGAAAAGTAATTAAACTTGCTGATGACTTCCAAAAAATCACAAATTGAAAACAATCAACTTTAACACACCAATTCAACACGCTTTGTGCGGTGTAAGTTCTATAATAATTGGCGATAGAAATAAAAGGTGTGTACATGTTCAATGCAATATTTTCTGTTCTGTGTATCAAAAGGTTCTGTAAGTGTTGGCTTTGTCCTTTTGAGTAATTTAACGACTTATTATCGCCAAAAAATAAGACGTGTTTGCGCGTTTTATAATTCTGTAAGGCTTGTGTGCCGGATGAAACGTGGAGCCGTGGTGGTAACAGTTCATTTAAAAGTTGATTTTTTAAATTTGTAATTTTTGGGAGTCAACAGCAAATTTAATTACATTTCGAAGTACTGTGCAAGTTATTACGTCAAAAAAATATAACACGTTAAATTAGTTTCATGTGTGCTGGAGAAAGGGGATTTATATGTTTCAAAATTTTCAATTTTTGGGACGATAGCGAGAGTTTTTATAATTTTTTTCGTATCCCTGATGACTATCTGCGTCACCCGGTATAATTTTGTTCTCTAAAATCAAACACATGGGAACGGGAAATAAATACCAAAACCATTGTTGTGAGTAAACCATAGGCTTTACAAACACGAGTTGGTAAAATATAAGGATCATATAAATAACAGATGAATTTTCAGGCTTTTGTTAGATGCTAGGTTTTATCAACAACTTAGATAAATGTTGGTTTTATGAATAAAACAATCGGTATATTTTAAACATTGCTTAGCTAGTAATGAACGACCATTAGGATAGGTTAGGTAATATTTACCGACTGTATAATGGTAAAAGTTTGAAATGAACCATAACCAGAAGAGTTTGAACTTTTACCATTATTAGTTGGTAAATCTAACGTTTTAGTGGTAAGCGTTTACATTTATCAAAATAAGAGGCTTTAGAGACATATGGATTCAGAGATTATATTTGACGGTGTAGTAGCTATATCTCTATGTTTAGTGAAGCAAAATGATTTTATTCAATAAAGAATAAAGAGCACTCACGCATGTACACATATCCTGGCACAGAAAGCTATTTGGAAAATGAATATTTATTTTATTAATTTCATACAGCTCTCCCTCTCCCACTCTACGTCCCTAACTCTCATCACGGATGACCAGATCCGCAATAGAGGTCGTACCGTTATAATGCAGTTCATTAGGAGCTATTCAATCCTTTTTCCTACATTGCGACTAGGCCATTGCAACAATCTAGCTATGACGCAACCTTTCCAGTAGTAAAGATTTCGACGAACGGTATGAAGATATTTCACTTATTTATTTAAAGTAGATATTTTACATTAGAGTTGAAAATACACCCATTTAACATTAAAATAAAATAAAAACAAACGAACAAAACACATTACTTATACCGTAAAACAAACTAAATGTAAACCAATAAAAGCGTTAATGTTCGTTATTCAAAATAAACGCATAAATACTCAGAGGGAAATTATTAAAGACTCGTTGGTATGGAATGAACGCAGAACCCCCGCAGCACTGCTATAATTAGCAGAGCTCATGGCACGGACGGGGGTTGTTATTTGCGTCAATAGTTCGCAAGTTTGTTAACTATAATTGCACCAGTTCGCCGGGTATTTAATTGTTACAACTTTAGCAAAGTGGTGGTATTCAATAATTAATGTAAAGTTCACTATATAGCCTATTCTAACCAGAAAGCTTTCTAAACAGAATATAAATTAATGGAAGATAAAACACACGCACGCATACATATCAATACACACATACACACACACACACACACACACACACACACACACACACACACACACACACACACACACACACACAGACACACACACTTACACGCAACACACATACACACACATACACGCGGGCACGCACGCACATACACACACACACACACACACACACAAATATACACGCACGCACACACACACACACACACACACACACACACACACACACACACACACACACACACTTACACGCAACACACATACATACACGCGGGCACGCACGCACATACACACACACACACACACACACACACACACAAAACACAAACGCGCTCGTACGCTAACACGTGAGAACATATATAAGTGAACGAACACACACGCTTCCTCACATATCTGCTCGAATACACCCATAAAGTTATATAGATCTATATGACCTGTCAAATGAACATCAAAACTAAAGCCTTAAACCCAAATTTTGGTTGTACAAAATACCCTCCGTTTCTTGCTATAACCGCAATTAAGTCCATCAGCAATCGTTCGCGCAGTTGTATTGATGATGTGTATGGACAAGAAACCCCACTCGAAAAGTTTTTCTCAACACAGAATTTTAGATGTAGTTCTGTCATTGCATATTTTTTGACATTTTTTCCGCCATCCTTAATAAGCTTAAGACTTGGAAACGGATGCTTCCTTTACATCATTATCACCGTAAACAGCCCCCAGAAAGTCGCTAATTTCTGGAGAGCTTTACCAAGAATTCATGTGGGGTACAACAGGTCGTCAGGTTTAGCCTGATCGGTGATTTTGACATGCACAGGAATACTTGAAGGTTGATTTATGTGGTGGAAAATCTGCTGAAGCTGCCTCTTGTTAAAGTTCACACAGTGTACATGGTAGAGGTACATTAAACACGGTGTGCCACATTATACCGAGTTAGTAGTACCCACTCGCATCTATCAGAATTTTCTGCACAATTATACGGTCAGGCTAATCCTGTCTACTTGTAAATGTTTAACGATTTCGACAAAAAGTAAAACAAGCACACGAAAAATAAACACAACTGTTAGTGTACAGCTCGTTGGTGGTATATGCTAGTTAGTGGGCAAGGATATTTATTGGATCGGATGTGTGTGTGTGCGCGCGCGCGCGCGCGTATGTGTGTACTCTCTCTCTTTGTGTTAATTTTCGTGAATCATTCTCCAAAAACGAGACAGCAGTATTCTTAGCTAAATATTGCGATGAAGAGCATTCGTACTTCGAGTATTCCACTAGAAGCAATGTTGGGCCCGGAACAAATACAACTAACTCGAAGATTGCATACTCAAAATCAGTCACTGTCAGATGATCAGCAAACTCCAAGCCCTAACATCTATTCAAAAATCTACGGAACGGAACGTATTGCCCCACCTTCAAGGCACACGAATAGTATTTCATGTCTGGGCTGTGAACACATATTGTAATTTACATATCAATAATATTAAAGACAAAAAATATCAGACCGCATAGAGTCCTAAATGCATGGAACTCTGGGTTCTTAATGTCATTCAACGAGGCATTATCAAGCTCCTTGTCTAGTTTGTATCCCACTAATATTTTAATGATGTAGAAGTCTATAGACTAATCTAACAGCAACAACTATACACGGCGCAGAGTAGGCAATTTAACGTCAAACATAAAGTCTAAGAATATCATTATAGAATCGAATGAATTTAACACAGTTTGTATTGCAGCTGGTATATATAACTCTATATAAATAAAGGTTTTAACAATTTTAAACTAAGCGACTGTTATTAAAATACTATAATTTAAATAAACCCCATAACATGAGGAACATTTCAACAATTTTTTGAAATAAGTATAAGTAAAACGACGTTGACAAGTACGTTTGTAAAGTAGAGAAAGAACATCGTGTAAATAAAGCACACAAAGAGACTACTCACACTTCAATGGCTTTGTTCCAGTTAATCACGTATCCAGAAAGGACGAAAGACTCTATGTTGACCACATGAATGTTGCCTCTCTCCGTACCGACGTACAACCACTTACTCTGAAGTGGCAGGTGGATGTATGTTATCCTGCAACAAACATGCAACCCATTATTACCTCATTGTGTCGATATAAAGCCCTGAACCGTGTTGCAAGTATGTTTATCGACAAGTGGGAAACAATTAATTGCAAGCTTTCACTGTCATAATTAAACTAAATTGTATTTTAATTAGCGAAATTTCCCTTTAAAATAATTTTATTGAAATGTTTTTCAATTTTACATTACTTTTTTATGAATGCATTTGTTTTAAACATATTTGCAGTTTTTAAAAGTATACTAATATTTAGTGTTTAGGCCTTTTAAACATAGGGTCCATTAAACAAGGCAAAGACTTAAAAATTAGACCATACTTAACCATAAGACCAGGCATGAAGATTAGACTAGACTTAACCATCAGATCACAGTTAAACAATAGACGAAACTTTAACATTAATCAGACTTAAATACCAGACAAATCTTTAACATTTGACTAGGCCTAAATATCAGAATAGACTATACCATTAGACTAGGCCTAAATATCAGACAAATTTTTAACATTAGGCTAGGCCTAAATATCAAACAAGACTTTAACATTAGACTAGGGTTAAATATCAGTCAAGACTTCAACATTAGACCAGGCCTAAACATTAGGCGAGACTCTAACATTATACCACAGTTAAACAATAGACGAACCCTTAACATTACACCAGACTTAAATACCAGACAAATCTTTAACATTAGTCTAGGCCTAAATATCAGACAAGACTTTAACATTAGACTAGGCCTAAATGTCAGACAAGACTTTAACATTAGACTAGGCCTAAATGTCAGACAAGACTTTAACATTAGACTAGGCCTAAATGTCAGACAAGACTTTAACATTAGTCTAGGCCTAAATATCAGACAAGACTTTAACATTAGACTAGGCCTAAATATCAGACAAGACTTTAACATTAGACTAGGCCTAAATGTCAGACAAGACTTTAACATTATACCAGGCCTAAACATTAGGTGAGACTTTAACATTAGACTAGGCCTAAATGTCAGACAAGACTTTAACATTAGTCTAGGCCTAAATGTCAGACAAGACTTTAACATTAGACTAGGCCTAAATATCAGACAAGACTTTAACATTAGACTAGGCCTAAATGTCAGACAAGACTTTAACATTAGACTAGGCCTAAATATCAGACAAGATTTTAACATTAGACTAGGCCTAAATGTCAGACAAGACTTTAACATTAGACTAGGCCTAAATATCAGACAAGACTTTAACATTATACCAGGCCTAAACATTAGGCGAGACTTTAACATTAGACTAGGCCTAATATCAGACAAGACTTGAACATTATACCAGGCCTAAACATTAGGCGAGACTTTAAAATTAGATCACAGTTAAACAATACACGAAAATGTAACATTAGATCAGACTTAAATACCAGACGAATCTTTAGCATTAGACTAGGCCTAAATGTCAGACAAAACTGTAACATTAGACTAGGCCTAAATATCAGACAAGACTTCAACATTAGACTAGGCTTAAATATCAGACAAGACTCTAACATTAGACTAGGCCTAAATGTCAGACAAGACTTTAACATTAAACTAGGTCTAAACTTAGGCGAGACTTTATCATCAGACTAGGCCTAAACATTAGGCGAGACTTTAACATTAGACTAGGCCTAAACATTAGACTAGACTTAAAGAAAAGACTACATCTAACCATTAGATTACACAAATAAAACATCTTGACCACAGATAAAACGTTTTATTTAAATCCTTATGTACATTTCCATTGCAAAGCAATCATTTCAGTGGATTTTATATGTTTCCAATAATTAAAATAGAATATATTATCTTCTAAGTAACATTGTCTATAGTTATGGGGTTTGTTTTATGAGTAATATAAAAAATGCAGTAAGGTTTTATTGTTATTAATACAAATTGGCAAATTTAAATAATATATTGATTTTTATACTTTAAAAAAATAAGCAGTTATATTAGTAAAAACCTGATTTAAAATCAAATAAACATGATTTAAATTCGGTGTTATATTAGTATAGACACCGCATAGTTGTAATATGTAGTCGGTATTTAGAGGTTTGTTGATGAAATTCATTGATATTTATTATTAAACATTACATAACAAGTTAAACCGTGTGCGCGTGTACGCTTTAAATACATTCTCTAGGTACGTAACGCTTAAATTATACGATGTGTCCAACTTTATGTGAATATTTTTAATTTTATATTTAAACTGAAATGCACTTTATTGATAATATTATTTTGTTACACTTAAATATTTTCTTTGGGGAGATCATATCCTTTGAAGAAACAAACAATTAAAAAGTATATCAATTACTCGCTTCTTACCTTTCGCGTTGGAATTTGAGGCTGTGAACAACTTCCGGTCTTTTCTGCCGGAAGTTCCATAGGTGCAGACTGTCGTCTGAGGTGGCTGTGACCAGTGCGCCTTCATTCATCAGGAAGGTAATCTGCAAGACAGCGGCGTCCGTCTCATGCCGTACATGGGAGTCCACTCCAGGTCGGCCAAGTCTATTGTTCTGGGTTAAGGAAATTCTATTGTTCTGGGTTAAACTAGTAAACCTTAAACATTTAGTTATTTTGTAAAACGTTTCAAATAAAATGATGGCAGTCATCGGTATTTACCTTTACAAATGTATGCCTGAACGTCAAAAACGCTTCAATACAAATACCCAAATGAAGAAATATTTTTGACAAAACCATTTCCGTTATGTGAAAAATATTAAATTTAAAGAGAAATTTATAGGATTGATTTTACCTAAAGAAATATTTATTTTAGAAATCATATAAATATAAAAATTAATATGTAACAGATGTAGGACAAAACAACTTGTTCAGGAACAGGTAAAATAAACAATTTTTAAAATCAATTCGTTCTTGGGTAAAACAAATATTTTTTAAATTTTAGTTACTATTTATTAAATAATTACAATTAATATAAATTAAGTAACATAACCTATGCGTTAAAACAGCTGTTCTACAACATAACCTATAAGATAAGATCAGCTGTTTTATGAAACCATATTTTATCACTCAAAGACAAATGGAAAGAAGTAACTATATTGCATACCTTGCCCCTTTTGTGAAACGTTTTCTCCTATATAAAACTAAAATTAATTTATTATTAAATTTAATTAATGAATTATTACTTGAAAAAACTATATTACCATCAAGTTTCATCCACTAAAAGTAAAAAAAAATATTTGAACTTGAGTGGATGAATAAGAAGTATTTTATTAAGAAGTGAAACTTTGTACACGATATATATAGGGAGAGTGAGAACCAATAGAAGGAATTGAAAAACAACTGTTTAGGAAAATACAAAAGTGTAAAGGTTGAAATAACGAAATCGTTAATTATTTATGCTTAATATTCTTAGACTTTATACATAATATACAAATAATTCACATTTACAATTAGTACTCAAATACACACTTTTAGTTGTGATAAAAAGTGATATTTCTCGGTGTTGAAAATAGCAATTTTTGAACCATAATAATTTTTTGAAATTCGTACTCTATATTATTATTAGCATATGTTTACCTTATTATATTTATTAAGCGATGACTATAAACTATTCTAGAGTTTGTAAGCTATTCATAAGGAGTTAATTAATACTGCATTAGCAATTAATAAATACTGCAATTACAAAACGTTATACAAGCGCAGAGGGTTTTGTAGCATGCTCACTGAAAATGATCTTAATATAACATTTGTGCGTGCGTTTGGCCGACTATAGCTCAAGAACTAATGGACGGATTGAGGTTATGTATTACACTACGTTACGTAGGCGTGGCAGAGTGTATTGGGTCATTTGTAACCTACAGATTTTTTCTATGTGAAATCACTAGAAATTGAAAACGTGTACTGATTTAGCAATAAGAATGCAATTTAACAAATATTTACTAAAGGAAAAAAGTTAGCATAATTTTTATATTCGATTTGTTATGTGTAAAGAGGTGGCACTCCATCTGCTTTGCTCATCACCTCTCCGCAACCATGGCCCGAACGTTGAAAAATACATTTTCCGTAACTAATAAACGACCTTAGTTCTGGTTGGTTATTAAAAGTTTAACTAAATGCTATGCTTAGTTTTAAACATACAAAAGGGGCAAGAAAATTAAGATTAACAACCAAAAGCTTCAGAAACAAAATAATAAAAACCTAAATGAACAGTAAAAAACTCAGAGAAAAATAATTTAATTACAAGTATTTAAAGTTTATAAACAAATGCTTCCAAAGTAGGACAATGTTCACAATTATTATCTCTTTTGAGATAACTTTAATTCTCTTCAACATTCTAATTATTACAAAATAATAAACGATTGTTTCCAAAGAATTCGCTTCATTACATCTATATTCTTGTTTAAATAAAAGAACAATTTGTAGACTTTGTGTAATTATATATTTTATCTTCAGGGGTTTAATTTTATTTAAGTTAAACTTTAGAAGAAAGTAGTTAGCATAAGCTTACAAAGCATTCTCAGCTATATTATTGTAGACCCAATTAATTGTAAAAAAGTTTTAATTATGTTCGTAAATTCAAACAATTTATTTTTTATCGCTTATCACAAAAGCCTGTCTGATAAGTGACTTTAAATTAAAGAATACCAGAGTCAACCTAATAAAACACGTTGTTAATAGGCTTTTACTTTATACAAATATTTATGTTTTAATCTTCTTGGGCCAATCTGTGTTTTAACCTCTAAGCATTGTTGACGTACACAAATTTATCCGTATCGAATAATGCACAGATCGAAATAAGTAATAGATCAATTGTTGAATCAAATAAACAAAAAATAATACAAAATTTTAGATTAATAATAACGATGACTCCCTTTTATCCCTGAGACACGAGTTAGAAGAGACAAAGTAAAGCTACCTTACGTGGGCCATAAGGTATTCAAGGAAGCTAATGTGGCCAGCACTACGCTGCAACTTCCCATTATTGGCCCTCGGTCAAGCTGAGTCGACCTTTGGACCTGTAAATGGACACAAAAATATTTTGGTGCTATTGGGAATCGAACCCAGAACGTTTAGTTTTGTAATCACAAACTCTACCCACTTGACTATGCAGACGCTACAGATTATATTGTTTGAAATTTTATACAGAGCACAGTAGCGTAATTATGATAAATAGATAACAATATTCCTTGCTACAAATATTTAAACACCATTGATGTACATTTCGCCACCACAGTTAGCATCATTAGTAGGTTACTAACATACTAAGACTAAAATGAAACAGTACACCTAAAATCGCAATGGGCTACTCCACTCCTCCGCCCAGCAACCAGTTTGTTGACCTGTACCAGCGCTGCACGTGGAGCATAAACAAAACATGATAATTGACAAGATAATTTATTATTGATTGTTTCTTTTATAATTTTAGTTTATATTAGTTTGTAATTCGTTTTAATTTAGAATTGTCACGACAAGTCAGTGGTGGGTGTGGTCTTGCTCCACGTGCAGCGCTGGTACAGGTCAACAAACTGGTTGCTGGGCGGAGGTGTGGAAGTAGCCCATTGCGATTTTAGGTGTACTGTTTCTTTTTAGTTTTAATATGTTTGTAACCTTCTGATGATGCTAACTGTGTTGGCGAAATGTACATCAAGGGTGTTTAAATATTTGTAGCAAGGGTTATTGTTATTTATTTATTATATTGTTTAATTTCTAAATACTATACTAATCTTTATACAGTGAACATTAATGTTATGTTGGTGTGTGGACGCTTTAAAAACTCAAACGTTCTGCCGCAATTGAGGTTAAATTTTGACACGGCATACAACCAGCTGCAAATGTTATGTTTATGTATTTTTCACGTCAGTACATTACCCGCGACCGCATCAAAATTGCTTTTTAACTGTCAGCTGTGTACTAGCAACTCTGCCATCTGTCGCAAGCGAGAACACTCCACATACTAACTAACGGCAACCACTACCTGAAACACTATCTGTTCCTAATTACATTGTTTATTAACAAAAACAAACTTATCCACTTGTATCCCATTCAGGTTATTATACAATCTGAAAGAAATATTCACTTTGATCGAGGTAGTTTTGTGTGATCATGTCGTGATTGAGCTGCGCGTAAGTAGAGATTATTTGCGAATCCCAGCACAAAGAGCTGCGTTTGTTTCATTTGAATTGCACCACGAACGGGTGTGTGCTTTATCAGTGAAGTTATGTTTGTTTAACGATAGTGTACGTTTTATCAGTAATTATAGTCTTAGCATTAAAAAAAACTTATTTCGGGTTTGGAAGGTATTTTTAATTATCTTATGTAAATAAATAAGAGTTGATGTTGGATTTCTCAAGCAATACATGTCTAGAATTAGCCAACACAATTGGTAAAGTGTTATATTTACCAACAACCTTTACCGACTATACAGCAAACAAGCATCTATTTATACAGTTCTGAAAGACTGTCACATTGTGGTAAATGGTCCACAACACACTATGTACAATGAATGTAGAAACTACCAATATGTACCGCAAGTACACTACATAGCCGTCGCACTCAACTATGTACACTATGCGCCTCTCCAAACACAGCCAGTTAAACAATGGGAGTACAGTCGGTTTGGTTTACAACACTCCAGTATTATCCCGACACCAACAACCTCAGGCACAACAATGCTGTACACCCCTGGACAAGGAATGTGCAGGTTGAGGAATACGTTAACTATATTTTTCTATCTGCAGATTAAAATTTTCAACACGAGTCTGCAGGATTTTAATTATAAGTATTAACGCTTTTAGAAAATTAAGGGGATTAAATATTATAGACAAGAAGTTAGTGTGCTAGAGTCCATCAAATATTCAAGAATTTTACACTTTATATATATATATATTAGTATAACAATATGTAAAATTTGCGTACATTATATATTTTATTATTCTGGAATTTATATTGTTTTTATAAAATAGGTGTTTTTACTTTTAAGAAAAAACTAGTAAATGGTATCTGTAACTGAAACGAAATACTTTAACGTATCTTTTGAAATGTCGGAGTTGTTGATAAATTAGATCAGCGCACAGAATAAATAAAATTATTTAAATGTAAGTCTGTGGCACATGCTTCGTAATACTGTGAAACACGGAACGAGGTTGATTTCAAATCGATAAAGCAATAAAGTCTTCAGAAAACATTATTATGACGTACTGAACATTAGATTTAAACCTAATAATATTCTAAGTCTCTGGTAGATTGTGCTTTGTTTTAAAAATAGAATGAACGAGAAGGGAACAATGTATCAAAACGCGAAATCTAAGAGTAATTTATTTTAGGAAATTGTTCAAATAAAAATCTATAAAAAAATCCAGTTCAAGAAACAAACTAACACGATTCTTAATTTAGTCAAATTATTTAGAATTTTCATATTGTAAAAATAACACACTTCCCAATCAAAATATATAAAACTAATTAATCATATAAACATAATCAGTTTGCACAGCAAATGAATCAAGTTTGTATCAAAATATTGAACGTTCTAATAAGGTTTTCTAGGGCTAAATTTAATTCTTCAACGAAATCAAAATACAATAACAAACAATGGAAAACAAATATTCAAGACCGAACAATAGCCAACAAACTGTCAACGAAAGGTTCAAAAATTATGATAAGGGAAGCAAATCGACCTGGGGATAATTGCATAACCGGGGAAGATTAGGAGCAGCGAAGCAAATAACATGACAGGGGCTGCCAATAAAACTGTGAACTGTAAGCAGCCGAGCGTTCAGAAGTGCTTTAAGAATCGATTAAATGTACTCTCGCGTCACGGGGAGCGCGCGCTTCAACTTTGCGTGCAAAACCCCACGAAATATTTACGTAACCGTCAACGTTAGGTTTAGGTTATGTATTTTAAAGTAATAAATCATCACAAATTTGTATCCGTGTGGGAGAGGGATGCATGTTATTATTGGCTGAATTTAACAGAATCAATCAGGACCTGTTATTTTACTGGCATGAAAATTTGTGTTTAGTTTATGTGTATGTTGCTTTATCGCAAGGTAACTAAACATTGCATCGCCTTAGGGAGAAAATGAGTGAGAGAGAGAGAGGCAGGATATAGAAAGAGAGAGAAATAAGCTGAGAAAGCCAGTGAAAGAAGGAGAAAGAAAGTAATTAGGCGAGAAAATGAGAGAGAGAATAAAAAGAGATAGAGAGGAAAACAGAGATAGAGAAAACAATACAGAAGGAAACCGAGAGAGAGAAAGAAAGAATGAGAAGAGGGAAAGAGAAATAAAAAGAGAGTGAGAGGAGAAAGAGAGAATGAGTAGGTCTACTCCTAGTATGCTACAAACGTAATGTATAATATCTCCCTTAAATCTTCTAACCGAATTTTCTGCCCCACAACCCTTCCTACATAAATACGCATCCTAGCCCGAAGAAGAATATATTATTATACTTTTATGCACTTAGGTAAACTGACATTTGTAAAGTAAGGTTTTACTTAACGAAGACAGCATCGCTAAAGTTTGTATACACTAACGTCATGGCAATAATGTACCTCGGGAAAAATGTTAAGGCCCCGCCATTATAATTAACTTAATTTTATATGACCTTTTAACGACTTTATAAAACTTCGTGTATCGCGTTACAAAAGTTCTACTTTCTAGATATATTGCTTGAAGCTTATTATCTACAGAGTGTAAGGTAGGTATATTTACAGTGTAAATTATTCAAAGAACTTTGAATTGACCAGAAAGAAGAATATGCAATCACATATTTTTTATCGGTCAAAATATGATATTGTATGGTCTTTTCCGAGAACAAAAATCAATTATCGTCCGGCATACTCTCATAATATCGAACACATGGGTGTATTTTCGTGAGAAGACTCTATGGTTCGCTACAATTATTCATGGGAAATCAAGCAATTAAAATGTTGATTGTTTAGGAAATGTTTGAAATAGATTTGATGGATTAACAAATATAGGGCATGATTGTGGCGCCGAATTCAAAATTTTATGGTGTAATAAGCTTATGATAAATTATATTTTTGTTAGTAGAAAATTATTTTGCATTTATTAGTAAGTACAAATTATATATTCGGTTCCTTTTTTTAAGTAGGTTCTGTTTTTTTTTACAAAAAATATTATTTTTTCATTTTTAGAGGTATATTTTTTTATTTCTATCTACATTAAATTGAAATTTCTTTTAATGTCGTTGTTTACGTTGGCAAAATTGCCACTATTTATTTATACATATTTCCGATGTGAATGTCTCTCTAATCATATTGCTTGATCGTTATTCAAATAAATGACACAACATTTAAGAATACGATAAACATATCAGTTTGTCAATAGAATACATTGAGTAATTTATGTTTGAAAATCCCTTGACGATTTTCCTAAAATCTTACTTATTATTCTTTTCTTCCAAGTATTCTTTTTCATTTCAGTTTAAAAACGTGTTAATAATCATGTAATGCAATATTTCAGGTAAATACTCAATAATGCTGCCTCTAATAATAATTAGGAAAAGTATTTTGTATCATAACATTTTAATAAAAAAATTAGGTGAAAATCGATAGTAAAGGTATATGTAATGAATTTAACTCTTGATATTTAGTGAAGTAATGAGGTTTCACCTGAGGATTGTTGAATATCTTGATTATAGAAAATAAAATGAATCGTATTTTCAGTGTATTTATTTTGGCTTATCTCATTCGAGTTATACCAAGTTATATCAAACAAGAAATAAAAAAAATCTATTAATGTTATAATGAGTTTTTCTATGTTATTTTTATATGTGGTAGAATACTTACATAAAATAAATACTGTGATTGGTTATTAAAAATCTCATAATTCATAATCCCTAAAATAATTCACTCCATTTTTTTGTTTCAATTAAAAATAGCGCATTATTATCTCCAAATCAAACGGATTGAGAAGTAACTTAAAAGGGACCACCGGAATAGTTTCTTCTTCAAGCAAAATCACTTTGATCGGTTTAAAAATTCCAAAATTATCGGAACAAACATAAAAAAACATACGGATCGAATACAGTACCACGAGTTTTTTTGAAGTCAATTAAAATACTATTTCATTACAAATAATACATACTTAGCCACTGTGTATCGGCCGGGCAAGTCTCTTACTCTGTCTCGCGACTTATAACAGAATATGCGACTTCATGTTCCTCGTATAAGGCTTGAGGAAAATTAAATTTTAATATTATTATAGTCTGAAGTACAAAGACGTAATTTAGGACTAATTTGCATTTTCGTGTAATTTACAGAAATTTCAACAGCTTCACTTTGAATAAATTAAAATTACTAAACTTTAACGAGTTTTAATAAAAGTTGAAAGAAAATTTCCCATTAAACGAAACAAGACATCCGCACTGGAATTACTCGGTCGTTCTTTGACGAATGAAAGAGTTGTCTTAATTAAATTCCATTTTACTCAAGTAAATTGGATCAAGTCGTCAAAACGTGGAAATATCAAAGAAGAAAATTTAAGACGAGTGAATGGTAAAATATTCGTACCTTATTATAGAATGTGCCATTTATAGAAACTCTTGGATAAATTTCAAACTATTTATTGCGATTCCAATATAAAGCCAAGTAATAATTTAAAACTAAAATGTTATTTGGTGGTTTATAACAATTCGTAATGGATGGAATGGCAATAATTTCAGAAAATGTTTAGATTTAGAAGTAAATTATTGATTTTAGAATTAAAATGCTTTATGTATTTAACTTGGTGCAGGGAAACGTCTTTATAACGGACTCTATTAAAGTGGACGTCACTTATAACGGATGTGTTTTTAAGTAGATCACAGCAACCGTCAGGCATGTAAAAAGAGATGGTCCTCTGATGAGATGTAATCAATGCCGTCTACTACAACTAGTAGACCAGGGGGATGATTGAAAATCTTGGTAATCTGATGAGACGTCATACATACCGTCTACTACAACTAGTATACCAGGGGGTGATTGAATATCTTGGTCCTCTGATGAGATGTAATCAATGCCGTCTACTACAACTAGTGTACCAGGGGGGTGATTGAAAATCTTGGTAATCTGATGAGAAGTCATACATACCGTCTACTACAACTAGTATACCAGGGGGTGATTGAATATCTTGGTCCTCTGATGAGACGTGTAAATGCCTTCTACTACAAGTAGTAGACCAGGGGGATGATTGAAAATCTTGGACATCTGATGAGACGTGATCAATGCCATCTACTACAAGTAGTAGACCAGGGAGATGATTGAAAATCTTGGACATCTGATGAGACGTGTAAATGCCTTCTACTACAACTAGTATACCAGGGGATGACTAAATAACTTGGTCATCTGATTAGGCACGATAGATACCGTCTAGAATAGCTAGTAATTAAGGGGAGATAGAGTGACATCGGGGACCGGGAAGAAGAAAACATTTGTGGCTCTTCAACGAACGCCAGTAATTTCGATTGACATCAGTCCAACTATTCCAAATTAAAATAACGTTGATGATATTCAACGTTCGTAACGAACAGAGGTCACGAAGGAAAAATAAGAGTAACTATACGAATATAAAATACAGTGATTATATTTGTTTTAACGAGGTATTTTTAGGTCTTGATAAAGGCCACAAATAAGTTGTAAATAACTAATTAATACATTGTCTTGTGCTGTCCTAATTATTTATTACTACACAAAACACAGATTACTTTTATTATCTATACTATTTATTTAAATATGCTCTTGGAAGTGTTTTCATTGGTTCCTGTAAGAATCTCTGCTCAGTATTGCTCTAGCTCCCCTCTCGTTTCGCCTGCAGATCGTACTCCCCGCTTAATAGATAATACACATTATCTATAACAGACTCCCCGCTTCAAGACATTAGAGATAAAAATGACTCTTTAAATAAACGCTCTCGCATTTTCCTCATCACTGTTTGCAGTAAATGAGAAAGAAATATTTTACCCTTAAAGTGCAATTTCATCATACCGAGTCGCATCTACATAATCTCTCGCCGTGCGCAAAACCACGTTAATATAAAGTAAACGCTCTAAAATTTTACTCACAAAAGTTCTTTATATTGAACTTTGATAAAATTGAGGTTAAAATAAAACGAACCCACCCTTTAGAAAATACATTATTGGCATTAAACTGCAATTTAAATTCATAGGGCGCGTTTACCTATGTCTATCTAATCAGCAAATCCCATTTCAAGAAATTGTATCAATTTGGAAATATTTGCATGGAAAATCAAAATTCGAGATCGCAATAAGTTGCTGATGAGTTTCTAACTCAAATAATGCAGACATTGAAGTATTAAGCGTTTGCTTGTGGAAACATTTAATAAGCGACCATTGCAGAGGCGGATGGGATGTGAGAGTGCTTTTATGCAAATCATTTGGAAGTGCTGACTATGTTATGGTTGGGAAATATGGCTGACAAAGTTTAAAAATAATAATTTAATAAGAAGGAACAATCATAATTTAATTGCTTTATTCAAGCAAATTATTTAATAGTGTAAAACTAATTACAATAAAACAATTATACACGATTTTGATTGCAAAGCGATCATCTTTAGAGGAAATTATTACAAAAATAAGTATTTATGCAGTAGTTTCCGACATGGTCCGGGCTTGTATTATCGAAAGGAAGTAGATGAATATCTAATCATCGATGTTGAAATAATATAAAAAAAGGATATTCACAACAAAGTAAATTTTTTAATATAATTTCAGTTGGAGGACTAAAATAATATTATCATTGAGGAAAATGTGTTTAAAAAACTGTATAATATTCAAACAATAAAAAATATTGTAAGAGCTTGACTGAAACTTACTTTTACATTCTCATGAGCAGTAGAAAGCATTGAAAACAATATTTGGGTAAATCTCAGATGTTATTTTATAACAACGTATCTAAAGAGGTGGCGGAAAATTGTTCACCATTAAATACACTGGACAGATTTAGTGGCACAGAAACACTGACAGCTTGCGTTGATCTCGAGATAGCTGTTGTCAGAGGAAGCCCGTTGGATCGCATTCCGTACGTTCACAGCGGGCAGTTAACCATTGTCCACCTCTAATGGACATGCTGTGAGACTAACAATAGCGCTGCTACTTGTGTGGACGTCCTGCTATTTGTTCAGCAAAGTAAACTTTGATCGCAGTGTATGTTTTATCTCTGGAAAATAAATGTTACGAGTATTTGGCAAAAATATGAAAACAATAACGCCAAATTAAAAATAAAAGCAGGGCAAGTTGACAGAATTTGTAAAAAAGATAGCCTTCTAGTATAAATAGAAATGACTGTTTGATAGTTTAGAAAACAATAATAATAAGTATAATATATAAAAAAAGAATAAAATCAATTTTAAACCAAAGCGTTTTCCGCTATTTTGTATTGTTTGCTACAATTTTTGATTACATCAGAGGAAATAACACATTCTTTAAAACAAACCAGAAAGCAATTTAATGACCTCTGTTTAGTTATAATAATTCAAGCGTGACTTATGTATAATAGATATCTTCTGTCATATCAGATGTTACCGGAAGTGTACATAAAACCATTCAGTAACCGACCAAGATGAGCACAAAATGTCTAGATAGCTTCTATCTGCGTGTGTAACAATATCTTTGTCATCTATTTATTATACATTAATTTAGCATTGTTAATCAATAATTATTGCCCACAAAACCAATTTAAATATAAATAGAAGATCCTTATCAAAACGACCTGGACAAGAAACTATTGGGTCGCTATAGCTTCTACATACTGGACGCCCCCTGCAGGCTGTTTTAAAACATATTGAGACTTAATGAAATCAATAAACATAAAACTCACATTATATATTCGAAATTTAAGTTCAAATAGCATACAAAATGTACACTTCACTTAAAAGTTGTTTAAAAATCTTTGAACTTATTAAAATTGTCAATATTGTTTACAATCGTTTGTTTTTCAGCTGTCTTGCACTATTTACAATCTCCTAATACTGTTTACAACTGTCCCATGTTAATTACAACTGTTTATTACTAGAATATACTGTTCCAAATTGTGAAATATTGTGTAAAATCGTCCAATACTGTTTTCAGATGTCTTACACAGTTCACAATTGTCCAATACTGTTTTCAGTTGTCTTACACTATTTAAAATCGCCTAATACTGTTTACAACTGTCCCATGTTAATTACAACTGTTTATTACTGCAACATATTGTTCACAATTGTGCAATATGGTTTAAAATCGTCCAATACTGTTTTCAGTTGTCTTACACTATTTAAAATCGCCTAATACTGTTTACAACTGTCCCATGTTAATTACAACTGTTTATTACTGCAACATATTGTTCACAATTGTGCAATATGGTTTAAAATCGTCCAATACTGTTTTCAGATGTCTTACACAGTTCACAATTATCCAATACTGTTTTCAGTTGTCTTACACTATTTACAATCGCTTAATACTGTCTACAAATGGTGCATTTTATTTACAATTGTTTAATAGTGTTTACAATTGCAAAATACTGTTTACAATTGTGCAATACTATTTTCAGAAATATTACACAGTTAATAATTATCCAATACTGTTTTCAGCTGTTTTTCACTATTTACAATCGCCCATTTCTGTTTACAATTGTGCAATACTGTGTAGAATTGGCTTGATTTGAAAATACAAATTCATAAAATGTTATTATAGTGAAAACATAATAAATATTAATTCGGAATTTGTGTCATTTGGCGTCAAAGTTGTACATTATTATTGTTTAACGATGTTTCTATTTCTTAATGAGAACAGGTGAACAAATGGGCAAACATTTAGACTTTCAAATTAATTGGCAAGAAGTATTAGGTCATTTCAATCAGGGGATGGGATTTAACATGTTTTATAACTGCTACCATGACTTAGTATCGTGCGCCGTGTCGGGAATTGTATAAACAAAGATTAAAAATAATCTAAATTAAAATAAAACACAAATTAGTGGAAATATATTAAAGATACAACATTATGTACGAGAAGCTGAGTAAACGTTTTGGAAAATTTAATGACGTGTAGAAAGACCGATGAATATGCAAAAGTCTGGTTCCGGTATAAGTGTAGAACAATAGTTCCGGGCAGAAGCTTTGGTGGTTAAACTAGCGTTTATCTATTGCGTTATATCTATAAATAATACTAAAGTAAAACTATTGGTAAAGATAAATTCTATAGCAAGTTGAGTACGCACTGCAAGAACAATGTTTGGGTACACTATTGGGAATAAGAACGAGTCTATAATTCGGAAAAATACAGTATTTATAAAACACATAAATTACAGACTCAATAATTATACTCAAAGAGCAAAGT
>JBAIZL010000003.1:85777041-85837041 GCA_036971475.1 Prosapia bicincta | reverse complement strand
CTTTTAGAATTTGGAAATTAAAGTACACTATATTAAAAGTAAAGACAAAAACCACTTTTGCCAGTGAATCCTTGCAGGATGGGGGTGGGTGAATGGGAAGCCAAAGATGGCGTACCTCTTGACAAATAGAGATTGAGCTCTCCTTTATACAGGATTCTCAGAATGCATCAGAGACAAATAGGAAGAACGGCTTATCTATATTATATACATTTAGTGTTCTAGTTTAGCATAAAACTTCGACCCTAGTCAAAAACATCTTCAGGAGCTAAATTTCTATACTAATTAGTAAAAACAGAATTTGATTGAACCGAGTCTTGTCAGTAATTCGCAGCATTGAATAATGCGCTGAAATAGAAATGCGTCTGCTGAATAAATCAGTAAGTAGTGTTTTTTTGCCAAGATAATACAAACAAGTGTAAGAAATATTATTAAACACACACCAGTACGCCAGCAAATTATCTTTATTTTTATATTCGAGAATCGCCAGGTCTAATTCTCTCTAAAACTATTTCTATTTGCACAAAGGTAAGTTCATTTCCCTAGTTCTAGTATTATTGAAGTCAGTTTTTAGTCATAAAGGATCACATGATTACTTCTCACCGTTAGCTCGCTTCTTTGACTCCAGCACGTTTACCTAGTTCTTTAACTGCAAGCGTTGAAACGTATTTCCTACTGAAATATTTACAAACATTTATATATTCCATTCAAATTTACAATTACTAATTTTAAATCTACATATCACTAAACTTATATTTTTAACTTAAGTTACTAAATGCCGTCTCCACAATCCTCTTTTACTAGTGAGGACGTCACAATAACTGCCCAGTTACCGGTAATACTGCTAAGGAACAGTAGCGATAGCTTAGCAAGTACTCACTGCTAAGATTACGATAGTCAAACAATAGTTTTCCCCCAAAGTTCATGCAATATACTGCGAAAAGGGCCAGGTAAACATGCTAAAGACAAAAGAAGCAAACTAACTGTCAAACGTGGAGATATACATCCAGTCTTTAGTAACTTAAAATAGTTGCTAAGTCTTATTTTGTACTGAATTCTTCACAAACATTTTTATATTATATTCCAAATTACAGTTATTAATAAAGCTCAGATTTTTACCCAAAGTTACCAAATGTAGCCGCCCCAGAACGTTACAGAAATTATTGTAGTGTAATAAAAAGTAAAATCATAAAGTTACTATTACAATATTACTGTTAAGCCCTGATTCACAAATACAATGAACGACGCGTCCCTGTTCTTGCGCTCTTGTGAACCAGCCTTACTACAATACAAACTTTAAAATTTATGTAAAAATTAGAAAATATTTGAAATTTGTAATTTTATTTACTAAGTTTTCTCTCTTTTTTAAATATAAATAATCCATTTAAGCATTATAAATCATATAAATCATCATATTTACGAAAAATGTACGCAAATGATTGTAATGCAAAACGTAACGAATTACTTTGAGTTATTCAGTGATATTATATTTTAACAATAATTCAAATGAAAGTAAGGTTATGATTTCGAAAATTATGCCCCTTTTGGAATGGTGGGCTTATATATAACCTAATTCTGGTAAAATCAATAATAAACATACTTTAGATTGTGAGGAGCATTAAAATTGAAATCGAAACGTTGGATAATATTTTAGAAACAATATAGTTTTAATTTTTTTACTATGTTCAGAATGTCCGTATGGAAAAAATATTTTATAAATAATAAAGCTAAAATGTAAAATACAGAAAATAACGGGTTTTTGTTGCTATCGCTGAAATGATAGTTATATGGGCGATATTGATAAAAATACTTTTTACAAAGAAATATCCAGAAACACAACGAACAACTGAGAGCGTGCTTGGATGAATAATTCATAGAAAATATTGTAGTATTGTTTGAATGCAGTCAATTGTATTGCTCGATGCACAATTTATTGCACTTTGTTGTTCCAGATACATTTAAATGTTCTCTACATTCGCTGTGCAAAACATAAAATATAGATGATTTGTCTGTAAAAATACATCATTGTTCGAAACTTTATGCTAACACGTCATGGCCAGATAGAACAAATTCCACGTATTAGCTTAAAACTAAAAAAAAGGTTACAAAATACATGGGTTACTATTATACCATATCTTTTATTACTTACTGAAAATATATATATATAAAAATTCAGCTACTTATAGAAAACTTTCCCACAGGTATGTTAAGAAAGAACTGAAAATGATTGTGAACATATAGATTTAAAGATTTTAATTTTTCAAGACAATAAATATTTTCAAGTTTCATTAAACGTTTTAAAGATTCTGGTATGAGATACAAAAGAGAATTATCGTTCACCCGCGCAGAGGTAATCTAGAGTAGAACAATCTCTATCAGGTAAAGGTGTTCATGGTTCACCAATAAATGAAATAAGTATGAAAGAGTCAGATCCATTCGATCCCCTAGTGCCGGGACTAGGGAAAAAACTATTTCTCAACTCATAAAAACTATTTACGTTCTTAACCTGAAGTACACATGCTGTAGTGCACTTTACCTGAAGTACACATGCTATAGTGCACTTTACCTGAAGTACACATGCTGTAGAGCACTTTACCTGAAGTACACATGCTGTAGAGCACTTAACCTCAAGTACACATGCTATAGTGCACTTTACCTGAAGTACACATGCTGTAGTGCACTTTACCTGAAGTACACATGCTGTAGAGCACTTAACCTCAAGTACACATGCTATAGTGCACTTTACCTGAAGTACACATGCTGTAGTGCACTTTACCTGAAGTACACATGCTGTAGAGCACTTAACCTGAAGTACACATGCTGTAGTGCACTTTACCTGAAGTACACATGCTGTAGTGCACTTTACCTGAAGTACACATGCTGTAGTGCACTTTACCTGAAGTACACATGCTGTAGTGCACTTTACCTGAAGTACACTTGCTGTAGTGCACTTTACCTGAAGTACACATGCTGAAGAGCACTTTACCTGAAGTACACATGCTGTAGTACTTTTTACCTGAAGTACACATGCTGTAGTGCACTTTACCTGAAGTACACATGCTGTAGTGCACTTTACCTGAAGTACACATGCTGTAGTGCACTTTACCTGAAGTACACATGCTGTAGAGCACTTAACCTGAAGTACACATGCTGTAGTGCACTTTACCTGAAGTACAAATGCTGTAGTGCACTTTACCTGAAGTACACATGCTGTAGTGCACTTTACCTGAAGTACACATGCTGTAGTGCACTTTACCTGAAGTACACATGCTGTAGTGCACTTTACCTGAAGTACACATGCTGTAGTGCACTTTACCTGAAGTACACATGCTGTAGTGCACTTTACCTAAAGTACACATGCTGTAGAGCACTTAACCTGAAGTACACATGCTATAGTGCACTTTACCTGAAGTACACATGCTGTAGTGCACTTTACCTGAAGTACACATGCTTTAGTGCACTTTACCTGAAGTACACATGCTGTAGAGCACTTTACCTGAAGTACACATGCTGTAGTGCACTTTACCTGAAGTACACATGCTGTAGTGCACTTTACCTGAAGTACACATGCTGTAGTGCACTTAACCTGAAGTACACATGCTGTAGAGCACTTAACCTGAAGTACACATGCTGTAGTGCACTTTACCTGAAGTACACATGCTGTAGTGCACTTTACCTGAAGTACACATGCTGTAGTGCACTTTACCTGAAGTACACATGCTGTAGTGCACTTTACCTGAAGTACACATGCTGTAGTGCACTTTACCTGAAGTACACATGCTGTAGAGCACTTAACCTGAAGTACACATGCTGTAGTGCACTTTACCTGAAGTACACATGCTGTAGTGCACTTTACCTGAAGTACACATGCTGTAGTGCACTTTACCTGAAGTACACATGCTGTAGAGCACTTAACCTGAAGTACACATGCTATAGTGCACTTTACCTGAAATACACATGCTGTAGTGCACTTAACCTGAAGAACACATGCTGTAGTGCACTTTACCTGAAGTACACATGCTGTAGTGCACTTTACCTGAAGTACACATGCTGTAGTGCACTTTACCTGAAGTACACATGCTGTAGAGCACTTAACCTGAAGTACACATGCTGTAGTGCACTTTACCTGAAGTACACATGCTGTAGAGCACTTTACCTGAAGTACACATGCTGTAGAGCACTTAACCTGAAGTACACATGCTATAGTGCACTTTACCTGAAGTACACATGCTATAGTGCACTTTACCTGAAGTGCACTTTACTAGTGCTCTAGTATACATTATATTGAAGTTTACCTGGTCTAGTATACTGAATATTAAATTTTATATGCTCTAGTTTACTTTATACTGAAGTAAATCTACTTTAGTGGACATTATACTTAGGTAGACGTGCTGTAGTATACATTATATTGAAGTTTATCTGGTCTAGTATACTGAATATTAAATTTTATATGCTCTAGTTTACTGTATATTGAAGTAAATCTACTTTAGTGGACATTATACTTAGGTAGACGTGCTCTAGTATACATTATATTGAAGTTTATCTGGTCTAGTATACTGAATATTAAATTTTATATGCTCTAGTTTACTTTATACTGAAGTAAATCTACTTTAGTGGACATTATACTTAGGTAGACGTGTTCTAGTATACATTATATTGAAGTTTATCTGGTCTAGTATACTGAATATTGAATTTTATATGCTCTAGTTTACTTTATACTGAAGTAAATCTACTTTAATGGACATTAAACTTAGGTAGACGTGTTCTAGTATACATTATATTGAAGTTTATCTGGTCTAGTATACTGAATATTAAATTTTATATGCTCTAGTTTACTTTATACTGAAGTAAATCTACTTTAGTGGACATTATACTTAGGTAGACGTGCTCTAGTATACATTATATTGAAGTTTACCTGGTCTAGTATACTGAATATTAAATTTTATATGCTCTAGTTTACTTTATACTGAAGTAAATCTACTTTAGTGGACTTTATGCTTTGGTAGACGTGCTTTAGTATACATTATATTGAAGTTTACCTGGTCTAGTATACTGAATATTAAATTTTATATGCTCTAGTTTACTTTATACTGAAGTAAATCTACTTTCGTGGACATTATACTTAGGTAGACGTGTTCTAGTATACATTATATTGAAGTTTACCTGGTCTAATATACTGAATATTAAATTTTATATGCTCTAGTTTACTTTATACTGAAGTAAATCTACTTTAGTGGACATTATATTTAGGTAGACGTGTTCTAGTATACATTATATTGAAGTTTATCTGGTCTAGTATACTGAATATTAAATTTTATATGCTCTAGTTTACTTTATACTGAAGTAAATCTACTTTAGTGGACATTATACTTAGGTAGACGTGCTCTAGTATACATTATATTGAAGTTTATCTGGTCTAGTATACTGAATATTAAATTTTATATGCTCTAGTTTACTGTATACTGAAGTAAATCTACTTTAGTGGACATTATACTTAGGTAGACGTGCTCTAGTATACATTATATTGAAGTTTACCTGGTCTAGTATACTGAATATTAAATTTTATATGCTCTAGTTTACTTTATACTGAAGTAAATCTACTTTAGTGGACATTATACTTAGGTAGACGTGTTCTAGTATACATTATATTGAAGTTTATCTGGTCTAGTATACTGAATATTGAATTTTATATGCTCTAGTTTACTTTATACTGAAGTAAATCTACTTTAATGGACATTAAACTTAGGTAGACGTGTTCTAGTATACATTATATTGAAGTTTATCTGGTCTAGTATACTGAATATTAAATTTTATATGCTCTAGTTTACTTTATACTGAAGTAAATCTACTTTAGTGGACATTATACTTAGGTAGACGTGCTCTAGTATACATTATATTGAAGTTTACCTGGTCTAGTATACTGAATATTAAATTTTATATGCTCTAGTTTACTTTATACTGAAGTAAATCTACTTTAGTGGACATTATGCTTTGGTAGACGTGCTCTAGTATACATTATATTGAAGTTTATCTGGTCTAGTATACTGAATATTAAATTTTATATGCTCTAGTTTACTTTATACTGACGTAAATCTACTTTAGTGGACATTATACTTAGGTAGACGTGTTCTAGTATACATTATATTGAAGTTTATCTGGTCTAGTATATTGAATATTAAATTTTATATGCTCTAGTTTACTTTATACTGAAGTAAATCTACTTTAGTGGACATTATACTTAGGTAGACGTGTTCTAGTATACATTATATTGAAGTTTATCTGGTCTAGTATACTGAATATTAAATTTTATATGCTCTAGCTTACTTTATACTGAAGTAAATCTACTTTAGTGGACATTATACTTAGGTAGACGTGCTCTAGTATACACTATATTGAAGTTTACCTGGTCTAGTATACTGAATAATAAATTTTATATGCTCTAGTTTACTTTATACTGAAGTAAATCTACTTTAGTGGACAATTATACTTAGGTAGACGTGCTCTAGTATACATTATATTGAAGTTTACCTGGTCTAGTATACTGAATAATAAATTTTATATGCTCTAGCTTACTTTATACTGAAGTAAATCTACTTTAGTGGACATTATACTTAGGTAGACGTGCTCTAGTATACACTATATTGAAGTTTACCTGGTCTAGTATAATGAATAATAAATTTTATATGCTCTAGTTTACTTTATACTGAAGTAAATCTACTTTAGTGGACGATTATACTTAGGTAGACGTGCTCTAGTATACATTATATTGAAGTTTACCTGGTCTAGTATACTGAATAATAAATTTTATATCCTGTAGTTTACTTTATACTGAAGTAAATCTACTTTAGTGGACATTATACTTAGGTAGACGTGCTCTAGTATACACTATATTGAAGTTTACCTGGTCTAGTATACTGAATATTAAATTTTATATGCTCTAGCTTACTTTATACTGAAGTAAATCTACTTTAGTGGACGATTATACTTAGGTAGACGTGTTCTAGTATACATTATATTGAAGTTTATCTGGTCTAGTATACTGAATATTAAATTTTATATGCTCTAGCTTACTTTATACTGAAGTAAATCTACTTTAGTGGACATTATACTTAGGTAGACGTGCTCTAGTATACACTATATTGAAGTTTACCTGGTCTAGTATACTGAATAATAAATTTTATATGCTCTAGTTTACTTTATACTGAAGTAAATCTACTTTAGTGGACGATTATACTTAGGTAGACGTGCTCTAGTATACATTATATTGAAGTTTACCTGGTCTAGTATACTGAATAATAAATTTTATATGCTCTAGCTTACTTTATACTGAAGTAAATCTACTTTAGTGGACATTATACTTAGGTAGACGTGCTCTAGTATACACTATATTGAAGTTTACCTGGTCTAGTATACTGAATAATAAAGTTTATATGCTCTAGTTTACTTTATACTGAAGTAAATCTACTTTAGTGGACGATTATACTTAGGTAGACGTGCTCTAGTATACATTATATTGAAGTTTACCTGGTCTAGTATACTGAATAATAAATTTTATATCCTGTAGTTTACTTTATACTGAAGTAAATCTACTTTAGTGGACATTATACTTAGGTAGACGTGCTCTAGTATACACTATATTGAAGTTTACCTGGTCTAGTATACTGAATATTAAATTTTATATGCTCTAGCTTACTTTATACTGAAGTAAATCTACTTTAGTGGACGATTATACTTAGGTAGACGTGCTCTAGTATACATTATATTGAAGTGTACCTGGTCTAGTATACTGAATAATAAATTTTATATGCTCTAGTTTACTTTATACTGAAGTAAATCTACTTTAGTGGACATTATACTTAGGTAGACGTGTTTTAGTATACATTATATTGAAGATTATCTGGTCTAGTATACTGAATATTAAATTTTATATGCTCTATTTGACTTTATACTGAAGTAAATCTACTTTAGTGGGCATTATACTTAGGTAGACGTGCTCTAGTATACATTATATTGAAGTTTACCTGGTCTAGTATACTGAATATTAAATTTTATATGCTCTAGTTTACTTTATACTGAAGTAAATCTACTTTAGTGGACATTATACTTAGGTAGACGTGTTCTAGTATACATTATATTGAAGTTTATCTGGTCTAGTATACTGAATATTAAATTTTATATGCTCTAGTTTACTTTATACTGCAGTAAATCTACTATAGTGGACATTATACTTAGGTAGACGTGCTCTAGTATACATTATATTGAAGTTTACCTGGTCTAGTATACTGAATATTAAATTTTATATGCTCTAGTTTACTTTATACTGAAGTAAATCTACTTTAGTGGACATTATACTTAGGTAGACGTGTTCTAGTATACATTATATTGAAGTTTATCTGGCCTAGTATACTGAATATTAAATTTTATATGCTCTAGTTTACTTTATACTGAAGTAAATCTACTTTAGTGGACATTATACTTAGGTAGACGTGCCCTAGTATACATTATATTGAAGTTTATCTGGTCTAGCATACTGAATATTAAATTTTATATGCTCTAGTTTACTTTATACTGAAGTAAATCTACTTTAGTGGACATTATACTTAGGTAGACATGCTCTAGTATACATTATATTGAAGTTTACCTGGTCTAGTATACTGAATATTAAATTTTATATGCTGTAGTTTACTTTATACTGAAGTAAATCTACTTTAGTGGACATTATACTTAGGTAGACGTGTTCTAGTATACATTATATTGAAGTTTACCTGGTCTAATATACTGAATATTAAACTTTATATGCTCTAGTTTACTTTATACTGAAGTAAATCTACTTTAGTGGACATTATACTTAGGTAGACGTGTTATAGTATACATTAAATTGAAGTTTATCTGGTCTAGTATACTGAATATTAAATTTTATATGCTCTAGTTTACTTTATACTGAAGTAAATCTACTTTAGTGGACATTATACTTAGGTAGACGTGCTCTAGTATAACATCATACTAAAGTATACTCCATACTATATTAGACCTGCCCTAATACACTTTGTGCAGAAGTAAATCTGCTCTAGTAGACATTATTCTTAGGTAGACGTGTTCTAGTATACATTATATTGAAGTTTATCTGGTCTAGTATACTGAATATTAAATTTTATATGCTCTAGTTTACTTTATACTGACGTAAATCTACTTTAGTGGACATTATACTTAGGTAGACGTGCTCTAGTATAACATCATACTAAAGTACACTCCATACTGTATTAGACCTGCCCTAATACACTTTGTGCAGAAGTAAATCTGCTCTAGTAGACACTATACTTAGGTAGACGTGGTCTAGTATAACATCATACTAAAGTATACTCCATACTATATTAGACCCGCCCTAATACACTTTGTGCAGAAGTAAATCTGCTCTAGTAGACATTATTCTTAGGTAGACGTGCTCTAGTATAACATCATACTAAAGTATACTCCATACTATATTAGACCCGCCCTAATACACTTTGTGCAGAAGTAAATCTGCTATAGTAGACATTATTCTTAGGTAGACGTGCTCTAGTATAACATCATACTAAAGTACACTCCATACTATATTAGACCTGCCCTAATACACTTTGTGCAGAAGTAAATCTGCTATAGTAGACATTATTCTTAGGTAGACGTGCTCTAGTATAACATCATACTAAAGTATACTCCATACTATATTAGACCCGCCTTAATACACTTTGTTGCAGAAGTAAGTCTGCTCTAGTAGACATTATTCTTAGGTAGACGTGCTCTAGTATAACATCATACTAAAGTATACTCCATACTACATTAGACCCGCCCTAATACACTTTGTGCAGCAGTAAATCTGCTATAGTAGACATTATTCTTAGGTAGACGTGCTCTAGTATAACATCATACTAAAGTATACTCCATACTATATTAGACCTGCCCTAATACACTTTGTGCAGAAGTAAATCTGCTATAGTAGACATTATTCTTAAGTAGACGTGCTCTAGTATAACATCATACTAAAGTATACTCCATACTATATTAGACCCGCCCTAATACACTTTGTGCAGAAGTAAGTCTGCTCTAGTAGACATTATTCTTAGGTAGACGTGCTCTAGTATAACATCATACTAAAGTATACTCCATACTATATTAGACCCGCCCTAATACACTTTGTGCAGAAGTAAATCTGCTATAGTAGACATTATTCTTAGGTAGACGTGCTCTAGTATAACATCATACTAAAGTATACTCCATACTATATTAGACCCGCCCTAATACACTTTGTGCAGAAGTAAATCTGCTATAGTAGACATTTTTCTTAGGTAGACGTGCTCTAGTATAACATCATACTAAAGTATACTCCATACTATATTAGACCTGCCCTAATACACTTTGTGCAGAAGTAAATCTGCTCTAGTAGACATTATTCTTAGGTAGACGTGCTCTAGTATACATTATATTGAAGTTTATCTGGTCTAATATACTGAATATTAAATTTTATATGCTCTAGTTTACTTTATACTGAAGTAAATCTACTTTAGTGGACATTATACTTAGGTAGACGTGCTCTAGTATAACATCATACTAAAGTACACTCCATACTATATTAGACCTGCCCTAATACACTTTGTGCAGAAGTAAATCTGCTCTAGTAGACATTATTCTTAGGTAGACGTGCTCTAGTATAACATCATACTAAAGTATACTCCATACTGTATTAGACCCGCCCTAATACACTTTGTGCAGAAGTAAATCTGCTATAGTAGACATTATTCTTAGGTAGACGTGCTCTAGTATAACATCATACTAAAGTATACTCCATACTATATTAGACCTGCCCTAATACACTTTGTGCATAAGTAGATCTGCTCTAGTACACACTATACGTTTGTCGATCTTGTCTAATGTACGTTATATTAAGATCAGCTGTGTTCTAAAATATATATTTTTAGAATTTGCTGTTAAAAAATGCTTTTACATAGTAAGTCTTTCAGCCTTGTTCATATAATTATTAAAGACATACACAAGACTCACAAATTAGTCATTTATTAACTCATACGCGTTTCAATGACAAAGTCATCATCATCAGTAAGTGTTGCTAATACAAACTCTTACATTTGATTCAACGCGTATGAGTATATAAATGATTAATTTGTGAGTCTTGTGAATATATTTTATTGATTTTAACATAAGGTCACAAGCTAAGCTCAAAGTATAGTTGTCTATAACTATTGTTTAAAAAATATGGATGAATTTTCATTATTATTTTATTTGTATAAAACTACAACAAAATAATTATTATTCTTAATAAAACTAGGAGATATTTCCACTATTACTTTAGAGGTTATGCCGTTAGCTAAGTGTCTAAAGTACACAGAGTCTGAAGGACGGAGAACTGTTATATTTATTCATAGCCAGAGAACGGAAGCCACGAGCGCGGCCTTAGGGGCCAATGTATTACACTTACAAGATGACAGCGACCTTGCGTACGTGGAGAAGCACACGATGTAGTTTACATGCAGTAATTTATAACATCCAGGAAAATATCTTTCGATACATATGTCTTCGAACACACAAACTAATATTATCTTCATAAACCAGATGTAAATTCTTTTGGTTCCTGTTTCTATATTTTTTACTTAGGTTTTACAGGCATTACTCAAACCGTAGACAGTCATTATACTGTAGGCCTAATGCGTTGAGCAAATACACGATTTCAATAACAATGCGTGCTTTGGCTCCGTTCCAGCACTATTACTCAGTGTAAGAGCCGAAGCCAAATTCCGTCTGTTCCGTCAGCTGGTTTTGTTCCTAAAAGTCTTTGTATTAAGAGTGCACTCACTTTGCCCAGAGAAGCGGCAATATCTAAAAATTAAAATCTGTTCTGATTAGACTATAGAAGGAGATCTAAATAGCCTACCAATGTGAAACGAAATTTTATATTATGTAGACGCCACGGTACATTAAATAAACATTAAAAATACAGAATAGCGAAACCAAATATAGCGCAAATTTTTGAGAAAACTAAAACTTCTATGAATTCAAATAAAGATCTTTGTATAAAATTTGACAAATAGTACTTAGATAGGGACAGGACAGGGACACGTCTGAGTTCAAAACCAAACAACCATCCACCCACGCGCGCGCGCGCACACACACACGGAAGCACGCACGCACGCGCGAACACACATACACGCAAACAAACACATACACACAGGGACGGAAGCACGCACGCACACACACACACACACACACACACACACACACTCACACACACAGACGGTAGCACGCACGCACGCACTCACTCTCTCTCTCTCTCTCTCTCTCTCACACACACACACAGACGGAAGCACGCACGCACTCACTCACACACACACACACACACACACAGACACCCACAGACACAGACACACACATAAACACACACACACGGACGGAAGCATACACGCACTCACACACACACACACACACACACACACACACACACACACACACACACACACACACACACACACACACACACACACACACACACACACACACACACACACACACACTCACACACAGAAGGTAGCACGCACTCACTCACTCACACACGCACACCCACACAGACACACACTCACACACATACACACACACACACACACACACACACACACACACACACACACACACACACACACACACACACACACACACATACACATACACACACACACACTTAAATAATTTCTCTCTTTCCATCCCCTCTAAAATTTACTTTAATTTTACACATTAATAACAACGCTTTAACTTTATAATTTCCAAAACTGAAAGCAACATAATCTAAGTAACGAAAACAGCTGGTGTATGAAATCATATGTTGTCACTTAAATTATAACAACCTATCATACAGTAGGTATTACCATGTATTGTCTATTAATCTATGTATAGCTAGCACCTATCATACAGTAGGTATTACCATGTATTGTCTATTAATCTATGTATAGCTAGCACCTATCATACAGTAGGTATTACCATGTATTGTCTATTAATCTATGTATAGCTAGCACCTATCATACAGTTGGTATTACCATGTATTGTCTATTAATCTATGTATAGCTAGCACCTATCATACAGTAGGTATTACCATGTATTGTCTATTAATCTATGTATAGCTAGCACCTATCATACAGTTGGTATTACCATGTATTGTCTATTAATCTATGCATAGCTAGCACCTATCATACAGTAGGTATTACCATGTATTGTCTATTAATCTATGCATAGCTAGCACCTATCATACAGTAGGTATTACCATGTATTGTCTATTAATCTATGTATAGCTAGCACCTATCATACAGTAGGTATTACCATGTATTGTCTATTAATCTATGTATAGCTAGCACCTATCATACAGTTGGTATTACCATGTATTGTCTATTAATCTATGTATAGCTAGCACCTATCATACAGTAGGTATTACCATGTATTGTCTATTAATCTATGTATAGCTAGCACCTATCATACAGTTGGTATTACCATGTATTGTCTATTAATCTATGCATAGCTAGCACCTATCATACAGTAGGTATTACCATGTATTGTCTATTAATCTATGTATAGCTAGCACCTATCATACAGTAGGTATTACCATGTATTGTCTATTAATCTATGCATAGCTAGCACCTATCACGAAAAATGATGAGGAGAAACTGAAAATATTTTTTGCAATTCAGAACAAATTCGACGAGCCAATAAACATTTTTACTTAAAATTGGAATAAAAATACATCATTAATAATATTATTATGGTACATTAATTTTAGTAATATTTGTTGAAGTATAAATTAATATTTATGTTAACTGATAATGTTGCTGAAAAAAACTAACTTAATCACTTACAATATATAAAGTAATACAGCCTACCAATAACGCAAACAGCTTATCATCAGTAATCATTGGTTAAGAAACAAAGTGTAATTTAATTTGAACAACTATACGAGAAAACTAGCCCTAAAGATGAACGTGAATCGAAGATTTTTCTCTGCCTTACAAAGGATTAAATGCTGTATAAAGAGGTTTCCACATCAAACTTAGGTTCGTTAGATAGATATTTAAGAAATTAATTTTGGCAAAGACCTTAAACAAATATGTTTAATGGGTAGAGGGAAGTAAAGCTTGAGCGTTTAAATGATGTCTGACTGTAAAACATGGATCCTGAATTATCGCTTGGAAAGTTTAACGCACGATCCAAAAGCGAGAACAAAGGCCTGTAATTTACCAGCAACGTAAACAACGGCCAAGAATAATGCTGCTTTATCCTTCAATTAACTCTCGTATAAAGTTCCCTAATCAAGGCGGCACGACCTTATCTCTCTCGGCTCTAACTTATACCGCCATCATTAGGCAATTGTACGCTTAAAACACAAGTTTAAGCGCTCCAAAGGGGAATTATTAATAACACTTGCTGTGTTCCAACAGACGGAATACTTTACACGTTGGCTACCTGGCCACATAGTGCCGGGCGTGTGACTTTCAAACGCACCGGCAATGCTGAGCCATAAATAAAACAGTATTTATTTACACCCATTGATAGTGACTAGAGACATGTACATTACACCTATTGAACCCGAATCGAGTTAAGTGGCACTGTGCGAGCGTTACACCCCATGATTAGAATGGAAAACTTTTAGAAATAGAATTTATTAAGGATGCAGAACCAATATAGAAGATTAGACAAAAAGAAGTTAAACCAACAAATACCCAATAGACACTTGACATAATAAAATAACTGAAACTTGAATATTACAATTTGTTTCAGTTATTAAGTGTGGTATAGATACAAAATTGAATGCCCAGACTGTAATACAATATGCATAAGCCATACAAAAAAGAAATTAAAAGACAGATATCAAGAGCACCTCAATGCATACATTAAACCTCAAACTTACAACTCAAACTTTGCTACACACGCCATCAAAAACAAACACACATTCACCACATTAGAAAACGTACACCTAATAAAAAAAAATACAAAAAGGCCTCAAAATGACAATCTGGGAACAAATACAAATTTATAAACATAAAAATATTATCATAAGCGAATAAATACAAATAAAATCAAAAACGATAAATTATTCAACCTAATAGAATAAATTAACCACAAGACAAACTTAGAAAGACTCCTACAGTGCAGAGAATCAGAAAATAGAACATAACGGTACACCACACCTTGTGACAACGGAAATTCCATACAGCTCGCAGTCTACAACCCCCGGTCAGTGATGCTCGATAACGGAGATACTATCAATCTTTGAAAGTTAACTCGCATAAATACCAAGTAAGATTCTTGTTTAAGTACATAAGTGAATGCGATAAGTGTATACAAGAAAACAGTGTTGCAAAGTTAAATATTTACATAAATTTACCATTATGTAACTTACATAATAATGCAACTTTCATTCCTTGCATTATTCATTCCTGATGACGTTGGTACTGTTTGCCAACAAGAAGATTTCAATAATAAAAATTAATAAATAATTCTTGTATTTAAATAGCCTCAGCTGTTTTGATATATATATATATATATATATATATATATATATATATATATATATATATATATATATATATATAAACATTTAATTATAATTTTATTTAGAAAAAAGAGAGGTTGTTTTAACGAATCAACAACAATTATTTAATAAACGACCTTACTACAACTAATTTGTTGTCCTAATCAAGTTAATATTAAATTTATAACATGAAGGTCATCGTCAGTATACTTTACAATACTAGGCTATTAGTAAGGAATAGACACTTATTCTAAAACATGTCCATACGAACTGTATAGAATTGTTTAGTTTCAGTCTATGTTATGCCCGATAATAATTCCTTAAGGCGATGCATTTATTGCTAAAATTCAGTAAATATAATCTGGTTTCATTTAATTACTATCGTTATAAACCGATCCGAGTTGAAGATGGGATATAACTGCCGAAACGATCATCCTACTTTAAAAACACCGCTCATTTTTATAAGTTATTATTTTTAAATGTGTAAAAATATCATATATTTTGTATGTATTCTTTTCTGACAAACTAAATGGGATTGGAATACCCTAAACTACCGTATTATCTTGGCCTAGTATTTCCGGAACGAATGTCACACAATAAATCCTGCCTTTGCATAGATGGATTTGTTTACACGAGATACACTGCATTGCTCCGTATCTTGTTTAACCAGGACCAACCGACCAAAGTGCAGATCCGTGTTTGTGTACCGACTCTGCGAGGACGAACGGAGAGTTCTGGTGTTTTATTTGCAAATATACTTTGATTTAAAGGCTAATAAAAACAAACTATTGATTTACGAACGGATTATGGAACAAATTGACCTGTATTTGTTAGAATTTGAACTATTCGATTCTGTTATTCAACCTTATGTTGTTCAACATTATAGAAATGTAAATAAATGAAGATTTATTACAGTTTTCGATTCAAAATATCCACTTTGAAATTCTTCTAGGGCTTACACCCGACAATGTCTGTGTCGACTCTGATTTTTAAACAACTAAAACTTTTGTAAACAATAGAAGTGATTTTGGATATTGCAAAATAGTATTTAATTTGTATATGAAGTAAATATGTGAATGATTCAGTTTATTCTCATACGATCATTCAGTGAATGATTATTTCTTTTAAATAATATTCGAGCTGGTTTGTGATTTAAGGCGATTAATAAATAACTGTATATAAACTCGAAATTACAAAAATTTCATTCTCAGACGAGTTTTAGTGACATGAGACTACATCATTAATGAGAAAACTCAAAATCAGTTAACAATTTCGTTACAACTCTGATTGTTTTGCCTACTGATGATGTTGACATAATTTATTGACAAAGTGTTTATAATTGTGAATTTACGTACAGGTGTTAATTAAATTTACTTTTATTCAAATTTGTCATTCAGTTTATCTTTTATTCAAACAACTTCCGTAAATACGAGAATTGTTTAGTTCAAACATAATTATTTTCCCAAGTTTCTATAAATTAGAATCCCCTCTTCATCTCGGACAATTATTTGAGTAACAATTGACAAAAAGAGATTCAAATCCGACAGTTTTACTTATATTACTTAACAATACATCCCGAACAACGAAAAGGTACTTTTAAATATCCCGAAGTAAAAGTGGAAACATTATAGAGTCGATGTTTCTTAAGAAAACACAACAATAAAATTTAATTACAATAAAAATATAGCACAGAGTAGCCTGTTGGGTTAGGTTTGGTTATAAAAAAATAAGATCACAAATGTAAGCTAATTGCTCAAGTCACACATATGTTGTTGCACGAAACATTGAAGTTAGAGGATTGAACCACTCTTTCAATGATGCAATTGGTAAGCATACCTAAACACATTAATTTTTTATTTATTCAATTTTTTCTATTAGTTCACATTTTCATATATATCTTGTTCAAATTTTCAATCGTTAGTAAAATACATTTTATTCATCCACTAAAACACAAATAATAATTTATTAATTAAATTTTAAATTAATAATTTTTTGTGGTAGAAAAACGTTTTACAAAAAGGGCAAGGTATGCAATATATTTACTTCGTCTCACTTGGCTTAAATTAAGTGATAACATATTATTTAGTAAAACAGCTGAATTTTTTGTTATAGGTTATGTGGTAGAACCGCTATTTTAACGCTTAGATTATGTTACTTTATTCATATTAATTGTTACAATAAAAATATTAAAAAGAACCCCAATACCACAAAAATAATCAAAAATAACAAATAAGACAAGTTACTTAAGATTAAACCCTTATGTACATTTCGATGACCATGTCATCATCATCAGAGGGTCTAGTTACAAAACACAATCTAGCACACAAGAAGTTACAAACTAGAATGATACCAATCGTTCTCCGCGGTCGCTATATATAGGCGTGAGGTAAGCTCCGCCCCCTCTCCGCCCTCGACCGACAAATAACGATCGGCCATCAGGAACCAAATAGGTTATGTCAAAAATACATTATAATAATACATATGTAATAAAAACTACAGCAATAACAATTAATAAACTAAAAGTAATTAGATTAAAACATCGTAATTTGAAGAAAGCTATTTAAGTAAAGTATATAATGGTGAGTAAGGAATAGGTCCTTTATCTGCATTCATTAATTTATATTATTGCGTTTTATTGTAATATATTGTACCACTGTGCTCTTGATATTGTGTATTATCATGGCTTCCCGGTCAACTGAGCAAAACCTTTTTAGTAAGTTAAGTTTAAAAATAAGTTCATTACAAGTAGATTCGGTTTTTTGAAAAAATGTCAACGTTTTAAAGTTTTTCCATGTACATAAGGGTTTAATCTTAAGTAACTTGTCTTATTTGTTATTTTTGATTATTTTTGTGGTATTGGGGTTCTTTTTAATATTTTTATTGTAATATATTGTACCACTGTGCTCTTGATATTGTGCATATTAATTGTAATTATTTAGTAAAAAGTAACTAAAATAAAATTTTTCTTTGCTAACCCAAGTAGTAATTGCAATTAAAAAACATATGTTTATATTACTTGTTTTTCCTAACGAAACCTATACTTATCCAACACCTTGCAGCTATATAGCAATGCAATAAAACAGCGTGGCAACTTGTAAAGAATGATTTGATAAGCTGTACATTTCAAGAGTGAGGCTATGTTTACCTGACGACCATTAATGTTTTAGCTACTATTTATACGTTGTGACGTTTTCAATATGCAAATACTATTCAAATACGTACCTATTTTAAAATACGTGAACACGAAAAGACCGAAGTCGAATCACTCTTTGCAATTATTAACCACTTAAGGCAAGTTTTAAAATTACAATGGCTCTAGGTGCACGCGCTTTATGAGCCATTACTTCACACTGGTAAAGTTTTATAAATAAATAAATGCTAACGTGCCTTAGACTTAAGTGACGTATTAACTAAGGATGACGTCATAAAACTAATTCTAGTCTCAATTTTTATCTCGAAACCTTGAATTAAAAAAAATGTATGAGAGTAAATTGACGTATATTACAGATGAAAAAAGGTACTCTACAATTGTTAGTAATAATATAATAATAGTAATAATATATACTATTTAAGGAAGAAGACGTGACCAGAGCTTGGCTTTAATTGGCCATTAATAATCCAGTTTTGACCACAGATATGATCACATAATGGGATTAGTAGGATAAAAACATATTGATAATCTATGGCGCCATCGGACACCAAACCTAGACAGCAGTTAAGTACTGTACTTCCTATATCCATCAGCTGTCATATTTTTTTTTTTTTATTGTTCTTAACGAATGCTCTCAAGGTTTCACTGGTTGGGTTTACGCCCATCAAGGACCAAGTTCTTAGTCTGAGAGTTTGGCCCTTAAGTAAGTCTAACCGAGAATGGATAAAGGCCCGATCGCACTACCTGGACTGAACTAATGAGACGATCCATTGAGATAAGGAAACCTGGCCGATCGCGAGCAGTTACGCAAAAGCGATCGGATAGTGCCTGGTTGGAATTAATCTCGTCCCGGAAGCCTTACAATGAGGTCGAAAGGCTCATACATACTGGTAACAAGGGTCGTGGCACCAAGCCCCTTGTCTGGGCCTGAAGAGTCATGAGTTTAAGATTGGATTCGTTGGGCCGTGATCGTGTATTAGAGAAGTGAAGAGGTGTCGTTGTGTATTTCTTCCTGAGTGTAAGAGTCTGTTAAGAATATCACTGAATCAGAACAGCGAATTTGTTCAGCCGAAACACACACTATAGACAATCTGTTTTCAAAGTTTATCTAGGTTTCCCAAGGGTATTCTACAGATTAAAAAAAAAAAATAATAATAATAGTACCTTTATACCATGGACAAAGTTTTAAGATATCCAAAGCAAACTGCTTTACTTAGGCCAAACGGTATCTCTGAAATATAAAAGGTCAACTACCCCTATCCCCCATTATTGCTCTAAGGTTGACCCGAGGTATAGATTTCCACAAACCGAGTAGATCTGGTGACTGGAAGAAGCACATTGACGTATGAAGCTATTTCGAACCAAACAAGAAACCTCGACTGCCGCCATATTTTTTTTTTTGATATAGGAGTCACGTAAACAAAGGAGAAGCAAAGGCGTCCACAAGGATTGAGAGAATGCCGTAGATTTGTTTCAGCGATATGAGAGCTTCGTATAAAACTAGAAGATTGAATTTACACCGCTTGGACCCGGCCTAGGTCTCTGATTACAAGATCACCCGCTGCCGTTGACCTAAGATTAGACTAGTGAGTTCTGATACAAATATAAAGACACATAAGGGCAAGCATAGTAAAAAAAAGGCCAAAAATAATCAAATAGAAACAATATTCCAACAGAGCCTGAGTAGAAATGATTTTAACGCCCGTGCCGCAGTAGCATTCTGACAACAGATTTGAGACATTTAGCTAGAATCACGTGCTGACAACCTTCTTTCGATAACAGCCTTAACATCACTTGAACTTTACGAGGTTTAACAAAAATTAAATTCAGCTGTTAGAATTTCTTATAGTTTAAAATTTTATCGTTTTTTTTATAGACCGTGTTTAGTGTTAGCATTAGGTATTATTTCTTTTTTTATTTTGTTTTTCCATATATATAGAATGACTTTTTATAAAAATGTCTTTCTATTTTTGTTCATGTTCCTTTAAAAGTAGGAAAAAAATAATCAATACATTAATAATAAATGTAATTTTGTAATATTACTTTGCGGATTTTATTGAACGTCACGATTGGCCAATGAACCTGGAAAATACAATTGTGCTCGGTGAAGTCATTACAACACATTGTTATGGTCGCATATAATACATCTCTGCAAATGCTAAACACCCGCGACCTACACTAAGCACGTATTGAGTTTCCATCGCAATTCAAATATTGGCGCACACACGCCCAGATTTATCGCTAAAACCCTGCCGACCTACGTTCGTTAGGCCGTATTCCTCCCTCGCACAAAGGTGGGCATATTTTAGATTGGAAAAAGGAATAGCGCTACGCAGCCGATGAATATTCTATCTGGTAGCCCATAATTTTGTTGTTAAACAATGAAAGCGAAATTTCCAATTTACATTTTAAAAATACGATTTTGTTATTTCAACTGGCGTAGGTAGTAAAATAACAATTGAATTAAGACAAATTAGGTTCCTTTTTAATTAAAAAATAATTCGGAAAAATTACCGAAAAAAGGTTTAACAATATTTTCCTGTGGAATTTCGGAATTAAATGTAATATTTATTAAGGTATAATAGATATATAAAATCATTGTCCGAGTGTTACATCCGACTGAGATTTATCGCTCCATAGGGCCTACACTTTACAATGACCGGGAAATTCAGATCTATTACGTCACTATTTGTTGTGGCTGCTGTTGTGTTTATGGACGTAGGTTGAGGCTACAGTTCACGTCAAATTAAATTTAATTGTTTGAAAGCAAATAACAATTATTAAGTGATTTTTTTCATCATACAACAAAGATTAATTAAACGAACTACAAATTAAAGCACGAAACAATTAATTGCACATGTTAAACAAATAACTGCAACTGTCGGATGGTTTATTCGCTAAATAAAATAATGATTATTTTATAAAATTGTTTTTGTATCTATGTAGATAAAATCAAATAGTGACCCTAACAAAAGGATATTTGAACAAAATAAATAACAATTTAAACAAGTTATAAGAAAAAAATTGAAACAATTACTATTGAGAACAACAAAGAAAAATTTTATTTTACTTACTTTTTATTAAATAATTACAATAAAGTAAATAATAATAAAGTATAAATAATATAAATAAAGTAACATAACCTATGGGTTAAAACACCTGATCTTCCACACAAACTATAACATACAATCACAATTTTATAGAGGCAAATGGGATGGAGTAACTATATTGTACCTTGCCCCTTTTATGAAAAGCTTTACTCCCATATAAATCCTAAAGTAATTAATCATATTCGTTTAATGAATTATTAATCGAAAAATCTGTATTAACATCAAGTGTCAACCACTTTAAGTCTAAAAAATGTATATAAACCTGATTGAATGCATACAACGTATTTTATTAACGATTGAAAATTCGAACAAGATATATATAATTGTATAAACATATATAGGTAGAGTGTGAAATAAAAGATGGAATGTAAAAACAAATAAATAATTTGAAGTACAACAAATCCTACATGGAAAGAGTTAAAGAAATATTTAAAGGTAACAGGCTACAGTTATTCCGTTTCTGATAAACGGAAGGATAATGAAGGATTACGAATAATGGGAAGGGTAGGGACATCAAACCACATGGTCTACGATGTAAGGAAGGATAAAAACATCAGGAATTTATATCTGAAGCAGATATCCTCTCTGTAGGCTACATAGTGAGAAGGCTAATCTGTTGCAAATGTTTGACCAATGCATTTTAACGTGCTACAAATGTAAAATACAGTGCCTATGAATAAAACAGCTGACCACTAGATTTTATTACAGGGAATTGCTTTTGAATTTTATCTAAACATAACCTCCAAATTAACTAAGTGAAAAACAAAAGCAAACGTTAGTGTAATTTTTGTAAATTGAAAATTGCTCTGACAAATGACATTGATCTAACAAAATAAACGTAATTATAAATAAATTTTTGGTTTGTATAAACTATTATTAAAAATGTTATGTTCATCTGGATATTATCTTGTTTACGAAATTATCTGTTTAGGAGATTTGATTTTAAACCACGAACGGGTTCTGCGAAACGAGTTTTCAATCTGAATGAACTAAATGAAACCACTTTTGCAACGTCCGTTCCCTTTACCCGAGCACAGATATTACACAAGGCTGCGGATTTGCGAGGCATGCAATAACACAATATCTGAGGCTCGCAAAGGGATGCGAGATATTGAGACATGATCCAGATTGGATTCTGTGTGCTCAGGCTGGGGATGGGCAGCGTATTGTGGCGCTACAAAGAGGCTCGCGGAGCGCTCTGTATTGTGTGGACTCGTCGCGTACTCTACAAAGGGAGCATCCACTAACGAGACCATTTGAGTAAACGGGCCTTTATTACGCAGAGTTCTGAACGTTTGCCGAACAAACAATGGTCCATAAGCGTACGACGGTTTTAGTTCTTAAACAAAAAATTGTCTCTATAAAACAATTTTTCACGTTTTATTATGTTCGAGGTTTGTCTATTCATTTATTCAAGCTTCTCTACCACATGTTAGATATGTTTTTGACAAGTAGTTTTATTTAAATAAAACAAACATTTTATTAAACATAGACTATTGTTCATTTTAAAACATAATAACAAATGTTCTACGAAATTGTATAGCAAATGTAATATGAGTTCGCTTAGTAAATGTTATGAGTCTGTCTAGCATGTAAAACATAATTTAGTCAAGCAAATTCTGTAGATTGTCTAGCATATTTTATATGAGCTTGCCTAACAAAGGTTGTATGGGTTTTCTATTAAATGTCATATGAGCTTGTCTAGCCAATAATAACTAGGAGCAATTGTAGTGTGATTTTGTATTATAAATAAGAAAACCTCTAAACCACAAAAATGTTTTATTTATTTCCTGACGCATATTTCGATTGTAAAGCAATCATGTTCAGAGAAAATTACTACAAGGCTCAACACTGTTTAGCCATTGTTATCGCATTGAAATATAGATTTGTCCAGCAAATGTTATAGATTTTAAAACAAGAGTTACATTTAAAACAGCAAATGCTCGTCTTGAACTAGTAAATATAATGTAAGTTCATCTAACAAATTCTATATGAGGTTTATTAAACAATGTTATATTAGTTTTTCTAGCAAATGAGGTTTAAACACGAAATACAAAATGTAAACATCAACAGTAATTTAAAGGAGTTTATAATTAAAAAATAATACTTATCACAATTAGACGTTATAAAACTAAATTTTTATATGCGTAAAATTCAAATTCAAAAATATGCAGCAATATCAGTAGTAGTTTCTATTGCAAAAATAGAGAAATAGCTCTCTTGAAAACTATATTTTAGCGAACTGTGAATGAGCTCTTTCTAGATTAATCTTCTCCAATAAAATAAAGCTGTAACATATTTAAATTTTATTACAACGAATTCATAAGAACTGGACGTTTTATATGCATGAAAAATTTAAAATATCTCATAGCTGTTTTATACAAATTGTGATGAGACCAAAGCTAACAAGATTTTGTGGTTGACAGTTACATGCAGATAAACTAAACGTAAAACTACGTCGTTAAATGCTGTGTTATGGTATTTATTTTTTTATTTAAACGCGTAGAATATTGAATTTTGACAAAATTATCACTTTTGTGGTTAATTCTGACATAAAATATGCATGTATTCAGATCGACGTACTTGTTTATGTAATAAAAATAATGTTTTAAATACAGTAATCCTTCGTTATTCGCTGGGGGTACGTTCCCCAAATTAACAGCGAATAGTGAAATAGCGAACACAGTAACCAACTGTATATGGAAAGGGAAGGATACGTTACTCGTAAAAATGTCAACACTAATTGCAGCTATATTGCACACTTATAATACAGTATGGCATATTTACGTTATTCGCAATTACATACATATTTCTATTGTTTATTTTTGTTGTAACACGCTTTAAATGGTGTTACATATTAAAAAAAGGAAATTTCAGAAAACGAAGGAGAATGTATTCAAAAAATGTAACAATATAAAACTAGATTCAAAAAAATTGTGATTTGTTAGAAATATTTTAAATCAAATCTCTGGTTGGTAGTGGCATCTGTAGGAAGAGTTTAAAGACTAAAATTAAAGTAATATGCGCACACCCGATGCGCGGTAGCTAGGAGGCCTGCTTGCGACGATATTTTAACTCTCTTCTAACCAAAAATGTAGGAACAGAAACATGTATTGTAGTGCGAGGAGCGAGGAAGGGTTTTGTTTAAAATTTTTAATGTATTTTTTTAATTAATCATAATGTAGAATATTGCCAAGTACGAAGATGGAACGTTGAGTTACTGAAGCCTTTTTCAAAATCATGACCGAGGGAATCTTGTAAGGTTTTTCCAACAGAAGGATGCGAGGCTACACCTTGTTAAAACAGCTAAGTGAACAAATTCAAACTTTGATGAACTATTACAAAATTGAAATGCTTAAACAGTTTAATAAAAAATTAATAAACTTTAAATTTTTCAATACGTACATAAATGTAATTTATGCATTATTTGGTGCATTTGTTTTCAGTTTAAATTGTAAGAATTAATTATGAAAGGAACAAGCAAGCAAACTCGAAAACAGAGCCATTCCAGCCGTTGATTGTTAATACGTAAATTTCCTCATAAGTCAAATGTTAAATGTTCACTAATCAGTAACTAACGCAATGTCTAAGAAATATGTATTTTGGTTTGTAACTTTATAATTTTTTTTGCTAAATAAAATATGTTGATTGTTTTAATTGAAGATTAAGAGAGCAATTATTTAACGAGCACACAAATCCCATACATATTAATTTAATAAGCCTTTAGACAATAATTTAATAAGACTTTGCAGGTCATTTTCTAAATATGTAACTATAAACTGCAATATTTAAAACCAGCTTCAACTCATTAGAATTAGAGCTACCAAAAATAATATACAGTTACATTGTTTCCTTTCAATCCGAAAAAATACTATTAAATGTGGGCGCTCACACACACAGATACACGTATTCTTTATTATTAAACACTATTCACTGAATTTTTAAAAATCTAATTTTCGACAATCTTTTAAACACTGTTAATTTTTTTTAACGTGTTATTTTAGTTTGTGCGTGATTTTTCTCTAGTTCTTTACACATTTCTTGGTATGGCGATTGTTCTTATTCTAGCTCTCGATTAAATTTTAATCACTGTTCTAAAGAGAGACCAATTTCAATAACGGATGCAACTAACTGTTTCCCTAAACATACATTTCGCAGACAGATTTTAATACCAACTTAGGCGATACATATTTACGATTGTTTCGTCTTGATTATCCGAGATATGCACAGGTTCGGTAATTAACTCTTCCAGCACTTCTTCCGTCAAATCTTTGTTTGCACTTTTCAAAAGATTGTCGACGTCACTATTAATGTATTAAAATCCTTCACTGTATATTCCATGTGCTATTGAGACAATATCAGTCCGCTACCACTATAGTAGAATAGTCAAACGATCCTTTGAGGAGCAGATTTCACATGGTTAGATGAGAAAGTTCGTAAAGGCATTCTTTTCCATAACAGTCCAGTCTCATCCTTATGAATAAGAAACGTCTATCTTTTGAGTAGTAGGCCTAGTAGTGTACAGTACCTATAATGGATGTTTAAGTATAATCTGATTTCTTTGTGATAAACATCTGAGTGGTGTACAAAATAAATAAGACGAGAACACATCCTACATCCTCTAGAGTAACTATAGGTCTGTCTTTCTTGTCTTTCGTTTTAAATACGAAGCTTATTATCGGTTATCTTGTAATTTTGCCAACCGTGAATAGCGAAACCGCAAATATCCAGGGCCTACTGTATTGTGTTTAGTAATTATTGTTATTGATTGTCCACTTGGTGCTTTATTATAAATGGAAATATGAAAGAGATGAAAACATTTTAGAAATAGACACTGAAAGCATAACATTTGTAATTCAATTTATAAAACATAAAGTTTATTCATTTTTAAATTATAGAAATAACTACTCGTAGAAAACCTAACTGGTAATACTGATTTTAATAATTATAAGACTGGAAAAAAGTTAACTTGCTCAGTGAAATTCAAGTTAGACATCATCTGTTTAATCAAGAAACCTACCAAGCGTACGTCCTAACGGAAAAATCAACAAGAGTGTTTTAATTTGAAAAAGTGTTGCATTTGGCTAAGAAAGTAAAATAATAATAAAAAAAAAAAATAAACAATACAAAGTGGCAGTTAGTGGGACTGGCCAGCAGAAGTTAATACTTCGCCTGCAAAATATAGTTAATATTATAACAGAATCTAGTTTATGTAATTAATAAGAAAAGAATTTGTTCAATAAAAAACCTTTATTGGATTATGACAAATTTACTGAATAAAGAGTTTATTTAAATAATTTTATTGAAATACGTTCTAAAATTTGTTAGACGCGCCTAAGGAAGTTTTTGTTTTAAAAATTGTAACAAAATATGTAACATTGAATTAAAATTGTATTAGGATTTATTGAAATACAGTATATATTAATATATTCACTAACTTATGAAAATATTAAATAAAATAACTTTACACAATTTTAAACCTTAACTTTAAATAATTAAACTGATGAACAATATTGGTAATTATTAAGATCAGCGACTACCGCTCCGATCGGCAAAATTTTTTTCCTGATCAATTTGACCTTGCTGAATACGAATCTGAAGTTTGTTTTTACAGCAAAGACATTAAAAAAAAAATAACCTAACCTAATCTGACCTGACCTGGTTTTCTTAGGTTAATATGTGTTTGCCGATAAAAATAACTTCAGATTCGTGTTCAGCAAGGTCAAATCTATCGGGAATATAAATTCGTCTATCGGAGCGTTAGTAAGGACCAAAGTCCGATAAGGTCAGGTTAGGTTAGGTTATTTTTTTTAATGTAAATATATGTTTGCAGTAAAAAAACTTCAGATTCGTGTTCAGCAAGGTAATGATCAGGAAAAAAAATTCGCCGATCGGAGGGGTAGTCGCTGATCTTAATAATGACCAACATAATTCTTTACAATATTTCAACCTAATAAAGCGCAATAAATAAAGTAGCATAACCATAATATTAAAACAGCTGTCGCATAATATAGCCTATAATATAAAATCACATATAAACACAAGAAATATATACTCACTTTCATAAGTTCGATTTTTGAAATTAAAGTTTGGTTTGTGATAGCATCACTGAAGATGACATAATGCCATTAAAACGCGTTTGAGATTAAAGTTTTTATAATTGTGAGTTGTGTATATTTCTTGTGTTTATAACCTTCAGTCACAAGACAACTCGAATATTGTTTATAAAATCAGCTGTTGTATGAAATCATATGTCATTAATTAAATTAAGTTAAAACAGCTGTGTACATCAGCTGTGAAAATACAATTATTTATAAATATGCTAGAGCGTGACGACAACTCAAAGATATTTGCCCATACAATATTTCTGTCGGGTGTGCAAAAAGAAGTATTCACTTTAAAACCTAGCTCGGTGAGTTTGGCACTATTGGTAAAGTAGGCCTGTATAAAATACATCCGTTATACGGTCCGCCATTGTTATTCAGCCATAATGGAAGGCATAAATAATATTCCATCTCCCGAAAACCGCCAACTTATAGGTTAATGTTCAGATAAAGAATTCAACTTTCTGCCCGTTTAAAGGCATAAAGAAGAGATTTATATCATAGGCCAGCCTTAGGTTTTTACGGCATGAACTTATCTTTCAAGTTCTATAGCATGCAGGCAAAACAGATCTGGAGGTTAACACTTTGTTTACGGCAGAGCGTATTGTAATAAGGTTGTTTAAAAATGAAAGCTCTGATATTTAGGCCATTAAAATGTACTTAAAAAGGGATGCCCCTTCACTTATCAAAAAGATGGTTTATCTTAGCAAACGTAACTATCGTTATAACTAAAGATGTTCAAACCGAGTAGTTTGTAACGATGTTCTAATGCATTAGAGAATAGTGCTCTAAAAAAACTTGATTTAAAACGTTTTCTGTAAGTAATAGTTATTGTTTTGTTTTAAAATTTTAAATGTTTGGTTTCAGCTCAAATATTGTATTCCGTCCTGCTGTATCACCATGAAATAAGTCTAAAAAGACGGTAAATGAATTGTTAATTTTTTGTAACAGATAAAAGTCTATTACCAGACAATGATTGGTCGTAAACTAAAATACATTTCCGCCTTAGTTTTGAAAAAAATTATTAAATATCGTTCTTATTCTTAAAATGTAACTTTTTCTTTTAAAAATAAATATTTAACAACAAATAAAACATAGTGAAAACATATACATAAACAGATGTAACGACATTCAGCAAAAAGCTGGTGTTGTAAATATTAGGCCGCTACATCAACCCCATATTGGTAAAAAGGGTATGTGGGTCCCAAAAGGGTTTGAACAGGATTTGAACCCGTATAAATCAAAACTGTGTTTGACCGAGCGTTGTACAAAATTGATTTCCGATAATTTACCGGCTCCCTAATGTAAGTCGCTATAATTTATTCTCAAATCGAAAATCGTTACGTCCCTAGATTGCCGCGCTTTTTTCTGCGAATTCGGTGCGGCTGGGTTTTAGTCGTTTATGCAAAATCGTTTCCAGACTCACAGAAGGAGCTTTTGCAGCCACGGATAAATAACAAAACTTGAAATTTATAAAGATGAAATAGATATTATGTACTCATAGTAAACTTTCTTGTTACAAGTAATTTTTAGTCACAGACTATTCAAAAATATGTTTTTTTGTAGAAATAACATTGCTTAAAGGTTTATACACCGTTATAAAACATTGCCTACCGATACTACTAAATAGGCTAGCTTTTATATACCGTCCCAATATGTATATAATACCTAATTAATAAAAACAAAAAAAATACTAAAGAAGTAAAATACAAATTTATTTTTAAAAATCAATATATACTTGAGTCAACAAAGAAAAATTTTATTTTAGTTTCTTTTATGTATATACATATGTCAGAATAACAATATTAAGTTTGAAAATAGAAAGCGAATTTCCTTGCAGTTTTTCAATTTCCTATCTATGTATGATTCTGGATTTTTATTAGTTTTTATTTGCTACTATTTATCCGACATTTTTTGTCACTCGCATCGTGTTCCAGTTTCTTTCCTCACTGTCCGTTTGTGAAACAATGTTCGATAACGTTAATCCAGTTTGTTTATTTTATCTTTTTTATTTATTTTCAATCCTTGAGCATTAAAAATATCCTTCAGCATGATATTGTATGGTAACCATGGCAACAATTTAAGGTTGTACAATGGAGGTTTCGACGGCAAACAGATGGTGGCAAAATAAAAATTCATATACACCTTTGAAAAACAAAATTTCTACCTATTGGAAAGTTGGCTCAGTGCCAAAAGCACTAGACTTTGAACACGAAGATATTCAGTTCGAATCCGGCCTAGTCCCCTATATTTTTATAATTAATTATTGAATAAGTATTTGATAATCCAGTGTTAACATCAATTGTCATCCAGTACAAGTTAAAAAAATGTATTTGAACGTGATTGGAAGAATAAAAGTGTATTTTATTAATGATTGAAAATTTGTACAACATACAAAATATAAGGAAGTGTGAGCTAACGAAATGAATTAAAAAATATAATTATAAATATTTTAAATCTATCAATTTAATGTGATAATAAATAGAGACGCAACGTAATACGTACTAAATGAAACGTTCCAACGGATATCCATTAAATACACAATGACAATAGCTAGGGTTAACATACAAGCCTGTCGCAGAAAGTCTAATTCGTGGCTTTCATTCCGCCACGTCTACAACGGCTGTCTAATTCACTGTCTCCCTTGACACGACCCAGAGGGGTGTTTATTAAGTAGATTGTGACGCACTCGTTGAAGTAAAATGCCATTGGGTACGTCAGTAATTACTGCACATGAGTAATAAATAATTAATTTACATAAACATCGGGAATGTGAGATTAAATAAATAACTAGAGCTAAAGCGATTAAATTTCATCTGTGTTTACATTTACAATTAGACTCGTCTCGGCTGAAATTACAATTTGCAATTAAAATGGCGCTTAGAACATAATACCCTATTTAACTATGTATCATTTATCAGGGCACAAATATTAATTATTTATTTCTCTGTAGTACAAATAATGTAGAAATAATAATTTATAATAATAAATATGAACTTATGCGTATATTAGGTGCTTTTAACAATACAATATTCCGAAATAAGAGTTTGTATTTAGAATATTTAAAGAGCCAAACCCACTGTTTAGAACTTTAAATGAGTCATAAAAAATGCATATTCGATTACGTTGTTATTTCTAATGGAGGTTATGTACTAACTTGTTGCTTTGGCTATGCTCATGGGGAGATAGTGGGACTAATTTTATACCATATTTTGAAATATGTGATTAGAGACCAGAAAAAGAGTTTTTGAAAAATGATCCATAAATTGACATTGACAAAACTTGCCTTCTAACAAAATCCAGGAGCGGTGAAACGATTAGGCACATAATAGAAAGCAAATAAACGCAAGGATATTCAAACCACACTTGATATTAGGATATACAAAAAAAAGTCGTACATACTAGGACATTAAAGGTGCGTGACGTTATCGTACAGGACGACTGGAAAGGAAATTATAGCGGACGAAGACGTCACACCACGGCAGCGCCGGAAAATGATACACAAACTTTTATAGAAAAATCATGAATGTAAGAACAAGCTAGAAATAATTCGTAGTGTGGCAAAACGAAGAGAATTTTGAATACATGAAATAATCAAAGAGCATATTTGGGGGAAGTAAAATTAAAGAAGAAAATTCTGCAAAAGTCAAATAAACTAAGAGGAGATTCGAGAAGTAAAATGGAGGAATGGAATTATTGGACAGGCAAAATAGCCAAAGGGAGTATAAAGGCAAGTGAAATAGATAAAGAGAATATTTAGGGGAAGTACAATCAAAGAATAAAATACTAAGAGGATTTATGACGAAGAGAATTATGGGTCAAATAAAACCAGACGAATAAAATATTGGGACAAGTAAAATAGAAGTACATAGAAATAGGACGAAGAGCATTATGGGTCAAATAAAACCAGACGAATAAAATATTGGGACAAATAAAATAGAAGTACATAGAAATAGGACGAAGGAAATTATGGGTCAAATAAAACCAGACGAATAAAATATTGGGACAAGTAAAATAGAAGTACATAGAAATAGGACGAAGACAATTTTCGGGGGGGGGGATACAGTTAAAGAAGAAACTACTAAAGAAGTAAAATAGACGAAGGAGAGATCGAGGGAGTAAATTAGAGGACCAGAATATTTGCACAGGGGAAATAGTCGAAGGGAGTATTAGGAGAAGGTAAATAGAGGAAGAGAATATTTGGGTGACGTACAATTTATGAATAAAATAGTGCAGAAGTAAAGTTAATTAACAGAATATTCTGACAATTAAATTAGTTGAAGGGAATATTAAAGCAAGTATAACAGACGAAGAAAATATAGGGAAGAAGTAAAATAGATGAAGAGAATATTCCGAAAAGTAAAATAGACGAAGATTATGTGTAGGGGAGGTAAAATTAAAGAATAATATATCGGGAGAACTAAAATAGACTTAGAGGGTACTGGGGCAATTAAAATAAACAAACACAAAATTTGGAGGAAGTAAAATAGACGAAGAGGATATTAAAATCAAGTAAAACAGACAAAGAAAATATTTGGGAAAAGTAAAATAAAAGTTTAATTTACAACGAACCAATAACGATAAGTTTTCCTTTAAAGAAACGTCGCCTTCCTGGAAATAAAAATATAAATATATGATTGCTACCGATACTGTAATAAAACTAAAAGCGCCCTGAAACTATTGTCTGAGATAATCTTCGGACTCTAGAAGCCACATAAACTTCGAGTACAAGAATGAATCTATCTGAAGCGGAGACTCAGGTTTTACGACTGTACATCTTCTTGAATTCAAAGCTTTATAGTATCAGATATGGAACAGCTTTTATATATGTTTACAGCCAATGTTATTACCGGAATGATATGACGGTCACAAAACCGGAAGTGTTTTACAAAATTGTGAGTGGAGTATGACATTTATAGTGATTTTAGAATAAAAAGGGATTTTAGAAAAAAACTCTAAGAATGCTAGAGTAAATAAATAAAAATCCAAACTGAATCAAAGAGTTTCGTCGTATAAAAATTCACTCAAAAATTAAGTTCTATTGATGAAGTTAAATAATTGTCGGGGAAGCTGTTGTCAACGAATATTACCGCTTTAGAGAGTTTGCCGCTAAGAGAATATTCTGAAATAGGACAATTTCTACTTTATTTCTGAACTTTTAATAGGTCACGTCGACATTAACTTAGTCACTGACTATATATAAAACCTTCAATGTAACAGACTGCTTTTATACATTTTCTCTATTTAAACTGGTTTTATTAGACCAACCACTAACTTTCCTTGCATTATCTTAACCTAAATACTGATATAACTAAAGTGTCCATTGACTCATTAGTTCTTGTCTGAACATTGTCAATACGTATTATATTAGAAATAGCACGGCACAACACAACACTACACTAACTCAAATGGTTTGGTTCTCTTCAATCTTCTAACCATGGACTGGTTATCGAGAAGTTGAAGAGCCACTGTACTTGGATAAAGGTGAGGTCTCTTTTCCTGTATTTTGATCATCTTCTGTATTTCTTCTAGTATCGGCGGAATAGAAAAAAATGATTTAAAAACTAACTGTTGCTGCAATTAGTGTAGTGTTTATCGTCATCAAATTTATTTTCTATTTTCTCTATTTTTCTATTCCTCCTCCTCGTCATCGCTTATACATATATACAAGTAGTGTGATGTTGTTGCAACCTAATATTGAAGCAGAAGAAACATGATGACGTCACCCAATTTATTATGCACGTCTGGTTTAATAATATTGTGAAGGTTATTTTACACACTTCTAGTATCTTCCAGCGCGCAGACATAATAATATAAATCCGAGCCTTAGGTATGGAAAACTGTAAGGATAAATTGAATTTATAATCCGATTAAGTAAATCCTTATTTATTCACGATTTAATTTAGCTTTGCAACTTTAATAGTGCGAAATTTGCATTTATAACGATTTATGGCACAACACTCGTGTGTAGTAATTTTATGAATGCGTTAAATAGATTATTTCATAACATTAAAAGAGATAAGTAAAACAAACTGATACTGAAATTGACACGTTAAAAAGATTTAAAAAAAACAAAAAATAAAGAGATATAGAAAGTTATAAAAGTACAAAATGATAAAAAGAAATAGGTTGAAATTAGGAGGGAATGTACCAAATGTTATGAAAAATATATGGTTGACGTAACAAGACTAAGACGTCACGATTCAACTACCTTGAATATCATATCCGCTATCTTTGTTAAATACACCCCCAAACAAAAAGTATAAGGTTGATTGCAGGTCGCACTGCTCCAAATGGACAGAACAATTTCTACCAAACGTAAGTGTCAACACTGAGTTTAAATAAAACCAGTTACAGCTCCCAAATTTAAAAAAATGTGTTTACTATCGTAACGAATATTTGTATATTTAAATCTTTTAAAACAAGATTTGTTTAGATTACTATAAAAGCCCGTATATTGGAAAATTTTAAATTTTACCAACACGACTTGGTCAATATGAGAAAACTTATTTATAAAGAATGATTGTTCGGGTGTTTACCATTAGAGATAGGGGAATGCTAGGTTTTACCAATTGCAGTTGGTAAATTGTGGTTTTGGGAATAAAACAATGTGTATTTACTTTCATTCAGTGTGTTTGGTTAAGGTTAGGTTGAGTAAGGGTAGATTGGGTTGGATAGGTTAGGTTGGGTTGGGTTAGGTTAGGTTGAGTAAGGTTAGGTTGGGTTGGTTTGGTTTGGGTAAGGTTAGGTTGGGTAAGTTTAGAATGGATTAGATTAGGTGAGATTTACCGTGTTTCTGAGGTAAAACCTAAGATTTAACGAGTGTAGGTTAGGTTAGGTTGGGCTAGATTAGGTGACATTTACGGTGTCTTTGAGGTAAAACTTAACAAGTGTAGGATGTTAGAAGTGATGAAGTTAGAAATACTAAGATTTATTAGTAACGCATCTGAGTTTTACAACTAAATACACGTAATTTTACCATATTACAGAATAGTGCATTATGAGCTATAAAGTTTGAAAAATGAATTTCAAATTGATCGAATTAAAACATTTTAAATTTTTTTCCATGGAAAAAATACTGGCAAAATCACTTGTGTAATAGTAACAACAACTAGCCTAACCTAACCCTACATTCAGCATAGACCCAGGTGCATTGATTCACACGAATATGTCTCCTGAGAGGGGATTTAACAGTACACAGTCAGGTAGATACGTACAGTCTCACACGGCCATGAATACACTGCAATCCTGATTAAATATACCCGCACCTCACTTCAGTACCAACGTTCAATTTATTTGAAATTGAAGGGAAGCAATGATATTTCACCTGGTTTCTCTGTATTACGTCATCGTAACGTGATGTAGCAGATTCGTTACAGGAGGCAAAATAGCGGTTCATTAAATAATTTTCAAGATACTTTAATTACTTCTGCCTATATTCGATTATGGAATCAGTAAGTGGTTTGATTATTTAGGAAACCAACACGTGTTCTGTAGTGTTTCATTGTGAGATCTTCAGGTGAAGTATATAATAATTGTGAGATCGTCAAGTGAAGTATATAATAATTGTGAGATCGTCAGGTGAAGTATATAATAATTGTGAGATCGTCAGGTGAAGTATATACTAATTGTGAGATCGTCAGGTGAAGTATATAATAATTGTGAGATCATTAGGTGAAGTATATAATAATTGTGAGATCGTCAGGTGAAGTATATAATAATTGTGAGATCGTCAGGTGAAGTATATAATTATAAGATCATCAAGTGAAATATATAATTATAAGATCATCAAGTGAAGTATATAATTATAAGATGATCAAGTGAAATATATAATTATAAGATCATCAAGTGAAATATATTTATAAGATCATCAAGTGAAGTATATAATTATAAGATGATCAAGTGAAATATATAATTATAAGATGATCAAGTGAAATATATATTTATAAGATCATCAAGTGAAATATATAATTATAAGATCATCAAGTGAAGTATATAATTATAAGATGATCAAGTGAAATATATAATTATAAGATCATCAAGTGAAGTATATAATTATAAGATCATCAAGTGAAGTATATAATTATAAGATGATCAAGTGAAATATATAATTATAAGATCATCAAGTGAAGTATATAATTATAAGATCATCAAGTGAAGTATATAATTATAAGATGATCAAGTGAAATATATAATTATAAGATCATCAAGTGAAGTATATAATTATAAGATCATCAAGTGAAGTATTATTCACAACTATTATTATTGTGAAATTTACAATTGGTTATATGATTGTATCATGGTGAGTTTATCCATGCGTCTAGTGTCTACATGGTGTATCATTGCCAAATCAACAAGTAATCTGAGTGGTGTGTATTATTATGAGATCAGTCAGTGTATGAGTGTTTCATTGTGAGATTAATATTGTTGTTGAACGCATTAAGAAGGAACTTACTGCTGAAGGGTTCAATAAAAGCGAAGAGTAACTAAGTAGACGGTAAAAAATATTAAAATAGACGGATAATCAATATAAGAGATAGCTAAAATATATTAAAAATGTAATAAAACTCTAAGCACGGAGCGATTTGGATACGTACTACATTTAGATCTCATTTAAGTGGTTACTCTTTCAAACTTAATAAAGATTGTTTTAGCAAAGGGGATATTCGTTTAACCGAGAAACTAACAGTTGAATAAAATATCGACTTTTTGTCTAGAACTCATTATAGAAAAGTATTTGAACGTCGTGAGGAGGGGGGAGTCTACTGAACGCAATGTTGCCATTTCGTCACTATGTCACTGTTCAAATTTCACACGAGAAGGATGAAGAAACTGACATGCGCTCTGACAAACATAGCAACCCTGTCAGGTCCTGTTATCATGAAACCATTCGCCTCTAAAAGCGGTGACGAGCCCAAAAAGACTGAAAAATATTGCTCGCGAAATATCTTTCTAATTTTAATTCACCAACTTGTATTATCGTACCTATTGGCTTTTAAAGGATAAGAAAGTATTGGGCTTTTAGCTAAGCTCCAGCTATGGACATAAAACGCTTGATAGAGTAAGGAGATGTCACGGCTTCACGTGTATCTAAATAAACGAAATCTCTATCGGGGTCAAAAAACGGCTCCCTATATGTAAAAAGAAGGATGGAGAGGGACTAAGAGAAGAAAATATTGATCTCTTATTGGAAATAGGAGAAGACTATGGCACCAAACGGGCAAGATCTGATCTGCTATAGGGGCGAAAAGAATGTCTACCCGCCATACTGGGAGAAACTACAACACAAGCAGTACTTAATAACTTACTGGGTTGAGGTTGTGATTCAAAGTAAGTATTTAATGACAAAACTACACAACCACTACACATTATTGATCAAATATCGGTGAATAAAACTACACTTTACAAGTTATATTTTATTCGTAAAGTTTAGTCAATAATCACTGATGGTTGAAACTCATTGCCGTTTTAAACGTATGACAAATTGCTTATGTTCGTTACTGTATTACTAAATAACTGTATTTAATAACTAATATACAGCCCAGAGGCGACAACATTTTTGATTTATACTCACAGTTTACGTTGTAATTAGAAAGTTTAAACTATAAACACGAAAAGAATTAAATTAATAATGGACTTTATGTTCACAATGTGGAAACAAATTACATCAGTTTAGATTTGGGGATGTGTGCGTTATCGGAAATCAATTCTACCGGGCAGTTTCCGTTGATTTATACGGGATGGAACTATGTACGAAAGCCTATTGAACCCCAATTCGTGTAAGCCTAGGTACAAGGTAAATTTATAGGGGAATCTCAACAGTTCGAATCTTAACTATATAGATGTAACACGAAATCTGTCCGCAGTAAAGGTAGGTATAGTGTAAAAGATAAACTTACATTATAGAGTTTATTTTATAGCTTGAAGCCTATAATTATTTGAAAATATTTAGTACGTCTATTTATTTATTTTTTGTAGTTCGTTTTTAATTTTAACATAAAATAACTACCTTCAAACCCTAACAATGATTATGTAGTTTAGTGTGAATTAATTTACTAACCCGCAGAGATTCCTCTCTTCACCCCTGTTGAATGCATTCTGCCATCGATATGCTATTATATTCTCAGCATAAACCGATCATTATATCTTTCCTGCCTAATTACATCTGCTCTTTCACAGTCTTCTTATTACAAAATTGTTTCACGAATAAACGTTTTTCTGACTCCAATAGAGAGCAGGTCTTCTAAACATACGCGACCATGCCATATCGCCCCTTTATCATGCACTAGGAGGTTTCAGGATCTTACCTTACCCTACCTTTATATTCACAATAACTTTCTTTCTTTCGTAGGTGTCAGTAACCATACTATAACGTACAAATAAAACACGGAATTGTTACATTTTCAAATATTTTTACAAACAAAAATAGAAATTATTAATACAAAAACGTTTTTGTACACAAAAAGTATTAAAAACCTACTTAAAAACTATTCATAATTTAAAATAAAATCATGTTTTAAATTTCACAAATTACCTTTAGATATTTTTTACAGCTGTTTCGGCATTACCGTGTCTTCATCCGGTAATGAGTAAGTAAAATATATATTTTACTACAAGAACATTTGTAATGAACTAACAGACCAATCGTTCATGATACTCAGCACTATGTCGAAACAGCTGTAGTTATTTAAACAGTAAAAGTTAATCGGTGAAAATTGGAAACCTGATTTTATTTTATTTTATAATTATAAAGTGAATTTTTAGTAAGTAAAGGTCTCAAATATATATATATATATTTTAAAACAACACAGGTTATTCAAATACAAGAATATTTATTATTTTGTATACGGAATTATATTATAATATATTTTGTATTACGTTTACAAGAAAACGTATTTTATATTTATATATATATATATATATATATATATATATATATATATATATATATATATATATACTTCTTTAATTGGTATAAATTTAAGTATATTTAAAGTATTTATAATAAAGCAACACTAATAGTAGCAATAAATATCACCCAAACAAGAACAATAATGAAAATTATTTGAAACTTCCGAGCTAAAGCTTGTCTTATAAAAGAAAATTAAGAACAATCACTAAGACAAACAATATATCACAACAATAAATACCCCAAAACGTCTTAACAACAACGCTTTTTAATTTTACCCTTATGTACATTTCAGTTACTTAGTAACCATCCTTACACGGATAACATATAAAGATTGAGTAGCTTTACAAAAATATGTTATTTATAATCTACGGAACTATTTATCAGCCCCCTCCCCCTTTCGATCGCCGCACCCTCCTCGTAACCAAGACGCAGCCACGCCCACCGAGTGAAATCGAGAAATCCCATGTCAACTTACTCAAGTGTGTAATATATCAGGAGCGATATAACTCTAATTACAAACAACATAAAATTGTTTAGTGAATTTAACGGTTATATTAAGATTCAGAAGAGAGTGAGAAACGAGGGACGGCAAAATAATGCGGTAAGATAAGAGATAAATTACGGTAAAAGTGAACTACGGATAGGGGGTTCAATAAGCCACTGTTATGATGATAACATCTTCAGATAAGCAACGGTAAAAAGATGCACTGAGTTGCGATCGGTTAAGATAATCCCAGGTTAAATGCCATGCAGTGAATGCAAAAGTTTAAGTGATGGGGTGTATGTACAGATAAGTCAGGTTTCAAATGACGTAACGATGCTAAACTATAAATCACTGCCATAAACCCCTGAGCTATGAGCTTTTAGAAGCGCAAACTTGCAATTGCAATAAATCCCAAAGCACAAGTTCACGGTTCATTAAGTATACAAAACAGTTCATGTGAGTTAATTGGCTTGATATCGGTACCTGCGCTCGTTAGAGAAACGCTTTGCGAACTGTCGTCGGAGTCAGGAACTGTAATTGTGAGTTGAACAGATCGTTAGCTAGCTCGGAAATATTACCAGTGAAGGAGATTTTCAAATATTTAAAGTTTGTATTTGTTTGCTCTTCAAAAGGTTATACCGTACGGAATATTCTAATAAATGAATAGCTTTTAGTACAGTGAGTTTCAAAATTTTTAAATTTTTGTTTAATTTATATTAAATTTTAGTTTCTGAAAACAAGTTTATAAAAACGAGTAATTAAACAAAACTTTTTAAACAATTACTACTTACGTCAACAAAGAAAAAATTCACTTAGTTACATTTTATTAAATAATTACAATTAATATAAATAAAGTAACATAACCTATGGGTTAATAAAGCGGTTCTATTACATAGGTTATGACATAAAATCAGCCGATTGGTGAAATCAAATGTTACCACTTATTTTAATCCAAATGGCCCGAAATAACCATGTTGCATACCTTGCCCCTTTTGTGGAAAGGTTTTCTCCCATGTAAAACTAAAATGAGTTCGTTATTAAATTAATTGAATTAATGTTTGAAAAAAACTGTTTTAAGATTTAAATAAATGAACTTGAGTGGATTAATAACATGCATTTATTACGATTGAAAATTTGATCGTAAAACTGTGTGTGTATGTGTGTGTGTGTGTGTGTGTGTGTGTGTGTGTGTGTGTGTGTGTGTGTGTGTGTGTGTGTGTGTGTGTTTGTGTGTTTGTGTGTTTGTGTGTGTGGGTGCGTGCATGTGTGTATGTACGTGCGTGCGTGCCAATGTACGTGCCTGTGTACGTGTGTGTGTGTGTGTGTGTGTGTGTGTGTGTGTGCGCGTGCGTGTGTGTGCGCGCGTGTGTGTGAACTAACAGAAGGAACTGAATGAACTTAATTAAAAAAAAACTAAACGAAACAGCTGAAAAATATTTAATAATGTTAAAAAAATTAAGATTTAAATAAATTACTAAATTTGGGAAATACATTTAATAATACTTTTTAAGTACTTTTTAATACTATTTGTTAGTTTCACCCTCAAAAGTTGGCTATACAGATGGTAATAAAATTACAACCCTTTTATGAGCTTGTTTTTATCACATGCGTATTTTAACACTACTGGATTAGTAATTCATTGGCATGGATTAGAAGAGACAAGAGTAAAGCAATGTCTAAAGAATTTAACGTTCCGACCTTCTATTAATCAGGTTTCAGTCCGAGTAGAGCCATATTAATAGGATGAGTCGACCTGAGAATTTTTTGGTCGCTAACGGGGATCGAATCCGGGTCATTTAGGCTAAAGCCAATTACTCTTTACAAATCCACTCGGCTGCAAATTTTTGTAAACTAAAAAACGCTAAAAATATAAATAAATAAGCTAAGCAGGTTAGGATAGGTTATGTTGGACAATGCTACAATAATGACTTTAAATAGATGTAAAATATAAAGAACGTTTTGTATGTGAAAGAATATTTTAGTGTTTGAAATTAATCTATTGTAAATTACGGAATATTTTGACACTGCAGAACATCAATATCTGAAGCAAAAGTAATATTTGTACTTAATACGTTCTCCAACAACTATTGTTTTCTATCAACTGCATTTAAATTACATTGATAAATAAAACTTAGTATTTTGTATACAACTGAGTTAAGTTGCTTTGTAACTGACTGTACATAAAGTTCATTAAGATAAAACTGTGGTTAGAGACTTGTGTTTTTATTTATTACAAATTAATAGACATAGATTAACGTGATTTTATGGGTAAAGTAGCGGGAAAAGACCACAGAATCATGATTCCGTATAGATTAATCAAATAACGGGGCGTTCGGTATTAAGAAGATAAATGCTTGAATAGGCTTAGCCTCTTCCTGGCGGCGCTATTTAATAAGAGATGTTATCCAGGCGGAAATTACCGAACCAAGCGCCGCACCTGGACTCACCTCCCTATCGCAAATCTAACTACGGGAACCCAATTCGTGAGCTACGAGATAAACTTCTTTCAACACAGGCCGGGAGATTGCATTGCTGTTTACATTAACAAATTAATTTATAACATGATCACGCGGCTCTTTATTCTGTAAGGATAACGTCACTAGACCAAGAGTCAAGAATGGTTTTAAACATATTGCCTTTTTGGTCCTTACGATGTTAAAAGTCAGTAGCCTATATATTTTTATTTTTTCAATATAACTACCTTATGCTAGAATAGTGTGAGGAATTTTTGTACTACTCGTATAATTTCCGTGTTTCTCCAACAGATAGTGCAGTTATCTGTAGTTTCAAGAGATGGAGCTTGGTCTAGTGATTTATAACATTGTCACATATAATCTTTGATAGTTTACAAAGCGAACAACCAATACAATTAAAGCGGGGAAGGTACCTCTCGTAGTTATACGTCAGGTACATGTATGTATATGTACAAGTATGTCATGAGTGATATTTTACAACTTCAGGGTCATGTACTTGAAATATACCTACTCTCCATTGAGGTCATTGGAAGGTGTCTAGTCGTTTTACTGCACTGTGAGAAGAAAGTTAAGGCGGGGCATTAAGTAGGACTAAAGATAGACGTAATGATTCCCTTTTGCTGAGAATACCTAAAATTTTAGTCGTACACCTAAAATAGATCTACTCATTATTGAGGCCTTAAAGAGTCTAGTATTTTGAATTGAACCTATCACAGTTACGTACCATTCCTAGCACTGATGTAGTGTTTTGTATAACGTCCGTCATTCACAACTTTCTATGAACTCTTAATAATCGGCTTTATATACGTTACTTGGCCACGCCTCTGATTGCTCGGTTGGCTCCGCCTACATACTAGTTCCACTTACTCGGTGTTCGTTTTGCTTATTTTATTTTTGAGCAAATTTCAAGTATTATAATCTAATAATTTTTCATCTAGTCATTCATTATTTTTAACTGGGCCTTGTATATTTCTATTCTATCGATAATATTAAGACGTTTCTATTTATATTCGTACATTATTAGTTGTATCAAATAAAATTCAAAACGTGAAAATTATCCATTACGTAAGAACGGTAAAAAACGATAGATGGAATTAGACAGGAATTTAAAAAAACGACATAATGGTCCCTCTGTACTTCAAAAGGTGAATATTGTGAAATAACTGCTGGGGGTGGTTTAGGTTAATCAGTTCTGTTCTAAAATATTTCATTTCTGTTCTGTTCTCTACAGATTAAGCCGTGCCCGCATGTGTGTGTTATTGTTAAATTTTATAAATAGATTCTTTTAACTAAATCAAATCCATTTGCATCATAATTGTAGACGTTTCCTTTCTTTCATTAATTAAACTTACCAAGCTGCTCCGAAGGGGAATAAAGGGGTTTTTACGTAAACTTAACCTTGTGCATTTATATTTTTAATTCAAATGAGGATAAAAGTTTGTGGAAAGCAGTGGTTGTATAAAAGCGTCCTTTTACACAGACATTTAATTCTCGGCATTAACACACGTTGTCGGCTACTTTACTCGTCAACAGTTTCTTCTCTCCACTCTGACAGAACGACTTCAAGCCAGCCAGATTAAATTCGCCCCTCTGAGCGATAACACGAAGATAAGCCTAGGCTATCATCTGGCTTATAAAGCCCGTCCTCTGACACTGACTTTATGGATGAAGAGACGTAATTAAAAACTTGCTCGTAATAACATTGCATCGTATAATGTTTTATTACACAAATTAATAGCGTTTTCATTCCACTACCCCTCTCTGTTTTATTATATACATTACATTTTTTTGCTACTATAAACGTTTTTGTTATAGTCATTATTACACTTGATACTCTCTATTATTTTATGTTTTTTATACGTTTACTGTTTGCTGTTGTTCAGAAACTTCAAATTTTTAATGTGTTTCTTCCTTCTTGGTTTAATGTTTTATTTGTTTTAGATTTCTGTTATACTCTTAATTTTTCCTCTTCTATTTATATATATGCTCTATATTACTAGACTATCATGAACGTACGTATTGGGCTTACATGCTTACAACGAATTATTATAACGTTGCTGTTAATGTTAATCTACTTTACTTGACAACATAATTACAACATTTTGTTATTGTTACTACTTTGTTATTTATAACTTTTCCCAACTAATCGCAATAGACTAGTCCTCCACATGTTTGCCTATTCCTAAGCATGTGGCTCATCGAATACTGGCGTTCTTTTATTTAATAAATATTGGCGATTAAAAATGATTTTCTGATTTCTTTAGCAGAACATCTAAATAATTGGTTCAGTGGGAATTCTAACCATTGATCCAGGTATAGGTTCTCCTACAGGGTTGCCCAGAAACTATCAATTATTGCCAAAGTATTGACACACACACATACACACACACACACACACACACACACACACACACACACACACACACACACACACACACACACAAAGACAAACACACACGCACACACACACACACACACACACACACACACACACACACACACACATACACACACACACACACACACACACACACACACACACACACACACACACACACATACACACACACGCACGCACGAAATGAAGCTTAATACGAGGGCCCCAAAGATGCTCATTATTTTGATATTGCCGTTTCTAGCGTTTTGCATTTAAAATTTTCAAAATTTTTGATACTTCGAAATAAAGCGTAGTACGTATTTTTCAGTTTACACTAGAAACACTATTACAAAATTCTCTTAATAAAATATTTTAATACTTTCAAACATTTTTCAGCAACGAAACAATATGTATACCGGTATTATTTTTGCATACATTTAGGCAGTAAGCAGACAACAAAAGACAGTAAAACAACAGGTTAAATTAAAAAAAATTATTAACGCCTTGATTACCGTTAGTTGAGCCATATTTTCCCAGTTTTAGCTTCATATGATTTTTATTTGCTATGACATTTTACTCAGGTTGGGGCAGGCCTACTACAGGTAGCGGACAGTGTCTGCCCTGCGATGGAATAATTTGACCCTATTTCGAGTAATTACTGTACTGCCAATGGTTCTATCCCTATTTCGAGTCATTACTGTACGGCCAATTGTTTGGCCCACCGAATTACATCAACCCTATGTTATATATTTTTTCTTACACAGTGGTGTGACGGGATATGGCCCCAATAGAGAGTAGGCTTACGTCACACTTGATGCATGTTGCCCTACAACGTCCCTCTATCAGGACAAAATACTAGCTAATTACCTTAAGCCTACATAAATACATCTATCATTACCGATCTTGCTTTTCACCAAAGGGTGCAAGAGGCAGCAACCTCTTCACCCTTATTGAGAGCGACCTACACTGCTCCCGTGATGTCACAATTGCCTCCTATTACTAGAGCCACGACATCACTATGTTTTTTTCGGGCTGCTTAATTCTCTTCACCCTATTCCTTTACCATGCAAAGAGAGTAAAAGGGGAGATTTCTCTTAATGAACTCAAGAGCTATGTGACGCCAAGATACACTACGCATCCTTTTCCTGGTAGTTTGATGTTAATACTTTAAACCTACACAATCCTCTCCTATCTTACAAAGGGGATAAGCCACAGTGGTTGATCCAAAGAGTATGCGAACCGCCAAAAAGATCTACTTTTTCTGTGAGACAAACAATAATTTACCTTCTATTCCCACGGTTCTTAACAGTTCGTAGCTCTAGACCTGTCAACTAGAAGCCCTTAAATGCGGTATAAGGATTTTAAATCTACAATAAACACACTATTCATTTACGATCAAAATTAATTTGAAACTAAAATTTTAAAGCTTTTTTCAATATGCAAAAGTTTTAAATTATTTTAAAACATTCCAACTGCGCTATATTTAAATTGAATCAATCGTACCGTGCTTATTTATACGACTGCAGTCGTCATTAGCAATTCAGTGTTTAGTTTATAAAACTAATTATCCCTCATTTGTATGCACATTAAACATTAGTACTTAACGTTTGGTCAAGTCCGACAACTACACAAACCTGTGTTTCAAAGTCTTTTATATTGGATTTATTTTGTTTTGATATGCATGTACAATGAAAAACGTTTTCAATAGAAACACGATTTCATGAACGGTTTTTATGAGTGTTATAACTCTTTATAATTAAAAACTTTATAAATTACCAACAAAAAAAATCCCCATTAAAAGTCTATTTCATATAAAATTTTTAAAACTCGTTTGCTTCTAGAAATTTCGGGTATAACTTTTATGGGATTTGCTTTATATTTCAAAAAATAACCAGTTTATATAAAATTATGAAAACATTGTTTTTTTCTTTTCTTAAACCTCTGAGGAATAATACATTTGTATAAAGTCTGAAGAAACCTAATAAATAGACCTAAAATGCGTTCAAAAAGTTTCTCCAAAATAACGTTAAAATTCCCTCACTGAGATATCAAAACGAGTATCTCCCGCAAAAGGGAAATTCCGGAATAACACGTTACAAAGACTGCAGCGAGATATTACACATTCAGAGTATGTTGTATCGGTCGAGTCCACATAGGAGGGAGTAATTTAGACAACAAATTGTATGAAAATTGAATTCGAAGCGGACAAAACAATTCTTACAAAAATATTTTACGCCTTTTCCCACTATTTCAGAATCCTATTTAAAAGTGTTAAAAACGGAAAGCTTTTCCAGTTATCTGTATTAGACTGGAAAGAATCCCTGTCTGCCGATTGGTTCAACTCTATTTACATCCACGTAACACTCGTCGTTCACGATTCAATTTCAGTGGCGCGCTCAAGTCAATAGCGTTTTAGCTTTTGCACCCACCTAAACAAACGTTGAATTTTGATTGCCAATCGTGACTATATAAACATATTTTAAAAAAAAACATCTGTAGCGTACAAATAGGAAATCAGTTCACAGCAAATTGATTTAGTTTAATTTAGTTAATTAAACAAAAACGAAGCAGTTGTCCTACGCTTGATGAAATGTAAACACGCTCTAGTCTATTTACCGTCCTTGAATGAACTTAATGTACCACGCAAGTATTAACAAGATATTTGGGAGATAGTTAAAGATTACTTAATGTCGTATTTCAGTAATTAAATAAAACTGTGTGTGATTTCGTTATCAGCAGATAAAAAGACGCCCGTAGAAAAAGTAGAAAATTAGCTGGTGGACATTGCTCCACACGGTTCTGCGTCAGGAAATACTTCCTCATGATCGATACTATTACTCACCCGTATCTGTCAGAAAAGTTCTTTGTAATGTAAGGGTTTTAATATTTTTAAAGAAATCATTAAGTGTTGCTTAGTATTTCTTTATTTTTCGTAACCATTAAAGCTAATAATAAGATATTTATAAAATTGAACAATTTTTCTCAAAAACTAATATTTAAGTAACGAAATACTAGTAGCAAAAACTATTAATAACTGAAACTAGTTGTAAGAAACCTTTCGCCTACTTTAAACAGTAAAACATCAACATTATTATTTGAATAAAAAAAATTTCCCTACAACATTTCCCAGCAGCAGTGTATGTGGGGAATTTATGAAATTGAACAATTTTTATCAACAAACTAATATTTAAGTAACGAAATACTAGTAGCAAAAACTATTAATAACTGAAACTAGTTGTAAGAAACCTTTCGCCTACTTTAAACAGTAAAACATCAACATTATTATTTGAATAAAAAAAATTTCCCTACAACATTTCCCAGCAGCAGTGTATGTGGGGAATTTATGAAATTGAACAATTTTTATCAACAAACTAATATTTAAGTAACGAAATACTAGTACCAAAAACTATTAATAACTGAAACTAGTTGTAAGAAACCTTTCGCCTACTTTAAACAGTAAAACATCAACATTATTATTTGAATAAAAAAAATTTCCCTACAACATTTCCCAGCAGCAGTGTATGTGGGGAATTTATGAAATTGAACAATTTTTATCAACAAACTAATATTTAAGTAACGAAATACTAGTAGCAAAAACTATTAATAACTGAAACTAGTTGTAAGAAACCTTTCGCCTACTTTAAACAGTAAAACATCAACATTATTATTTGAATAAAAAAAATTTCCCTACAACATTTCCCAGCAGCAGTGTATGTGGAGAATTTATGAAATTGAACAATTTTTATCAACAAACTAATATTTAAGTAACGAAATACTAGTACCAAAAACTATTAATAACTGAAACTAGTTGTAAGAAACCTTTCGCCTACTTTAAACAGTAACAAATGAACATTATTATTTTAATAAAAAAAATTTCCCTACGAAATTTCCCGCAGCAGTGTATGTTTTGCCACTCTATACGCAGTCCTAATTTCCTGGGATGTATTTCATTTTGCTTGAATTTTTCATAGTTCCATTAAATTTCTTTCCCTTTGCATACCAAGAGCGCACCCTAACCACAGTCATTAATTAGAACTGAACTCAAAATATAACAAACTTAGCCTTACTGGATTACGTTTGTGTTTGGCAAACAACTGCTGACCTCTGGTGGGGAGAAGCTGAAATTTCTCTCGTAGCAGATACAGCACACAAAACAACCCTCTATACTAACACTGCTTGCATATTATAAGTCGGAGACTATTTGGAGAAGAAAAGGAGAAAGCAATTAAATTTGTTCTGTGAGAATACTCAACTGGAATCCTGCAGCAGTTTTAATTTGAATAAGGAAAACCTCATTTCATTTAAAACAAATATAAAATTGAATTATATCCATCCTCGCTGCAAATAGTTACAATAATCTGGTTAGTATCTGTGTATTGTTGCGACTTCCATCCGGTGAACTCGCCACGTGTCGGTCAGAGATCACAACAGTTTAGTATCGGTTGAAGCCCTTGCGTGCTAAAAGTAAATGAAAAACCAGGCGAAATAAAATTCTGAATCAACTATCCACCCAGTATTTTGGCGGAATAGCAACCATTCATACAACTAGTGAGTGTATAAGAATATGTTTAACGTTACAGCATCCCAATACTGTTGATGCGTTACTACCAGAGTGAATCTGTTCAGAGGTAGACTTTATTTAGAATTTGCTGTATTACTTGCAAAACACTAACGATTTTCAAACGGTAAATTATGAAACTATTGATATTCCTTGTGTTTTCTAATAGAAGCTTATTGTCTGGAAAAACTATCTGTCAAAAACGTATATCATAAATCTTGGAAATAACGTAATTTCAAACCTCAACTTTATCCTTGAATTTTGTAGTCCATTACGTTCGGCGAAACTTATTAATCACTTAAATACTAGTTTATGACTATCCGAACTTTAAATTTACTAAAACTTACTGAGACAGAACGTTTTCGATCGCTATGTGCCGATCTTCATCAGTGTCTTCTGCTTGGAGATGTTGGGTCAAGCGGTGGCGGTTTTAAGGGTAGGTTTTCGATAGTATCAAATAGCATGTGCGATTTGTATTGTGTTTGTTCGTTTAATATGTTTGTACTTTGTGTTTTTGTGTGTCTGTAAATTTCATATCGTTCTAGTGTGTTGAGATGTGGCCCTTTTTTGTTGTTTGTAGGATTTCTAGGTTATGGTAAATGTCTGTGTATTTGTGTCCTGTTTCTTTTATGTGATTGTAAAATGTTGAGTTGGTATTCTGTTTGTGTTCCACGACTCTTTGTTTAAAGCTGCGACTTGTTTGTTTAATGTAGAATTCGTTACATTCGTCGCAGTTCAGTTTGTATACACCTGGTGCTTGTAGTTTATCTTTGTTGTTGGTGTTGTGTTGTATTTTGTGTTGTAACTTGTTATACACTACAACTATATATTTGTATCTCTTATTTCAAATACATTCGTTCTAATAAAAAAAAAAAAATCAAAAGTATAAAAATGTAACTAAAACATCTTGTGAAATGTATTATTAATCTTAAGGAGTTATATTTTACAATAGTTATTTCAAAAATGTACTTGCCGAAATAATAAGACCATAGGTAAGGTTGTAATTTGTAAGATAACCTCAGCAATCAATAGGTAAAATTACTATTATCTTATATTTTAGATTCAACAGCTGATTTATCTGTTGTTTCAGTAGCAATGCTATCACCATTAGAAATAACAATAATATTGTAAGAAAAGAAAATCAAAGACATTATCAAATCAGACAAAATTAATGTTATCAATTAACAAACAATTAATGGCGCATAATAACATTATAAACTAAAAAACAGAACTACAATAACGAGGTTATATTAGAATTGATTCGGTGGGTTAGTTTATTGCTCTGTCTATATTTATAATCAACTTTGATACATACTTATATTAAATATTATTATATTCATCTCTGTATCCAGAGCACTTTGCAATACTTGACAATAATAAACTTGCTTCAAAGCTTGCCAACACTGCCGCAAGATTCGTGCTAAAACCGTTATAATATGTTTCTAATCGGATAATAACGAATCTAGTTCACGATCAATTTATTCCTAAAACGCGTATCAATGACAAAGTCGTTATCATTAGTGTATGTAGGTATTACTACACGGAAGCTACGTCATCGGATCTTCATTGACAGTGATAGTTTAGAACCAAAACTATTACAACAACATTCACTGATCTGCAATCACTAATTCAGCCTTGCTAAATCGAATATCACAAAATGACTCTTGTTATGCGGACACCGTACTACGACAGCCTGACGAAACACTCAAGGTTAGTACTAGTACAGACATCAGTCTAATATAGACTGAGAGAGTTTAATAAAAAGTCCGCCAATAAGTCATTATGCGTTTTTTATTTTGCATATTTTTACAAGTTTTGCAACATTGGTCTAGAAAATGAATGTATCTACCAATATTCCGGAGAAAGTATGGTAATAATTGGTAGTGTTGGTCACATTATCCTCCTTGAACGCACTAAGACAAGAATATGAGAGAGTTTCATCATAAACTTTCATACGCAGTGAGAATGGAGTAACTATTATTAAAATGGTACTTGAAGTACTATAATCGTATTATAAAATACGTGTCTGAAAAACGTGTAAAGCTGGGTTAATAATCGATGACCGATTGTACCCGAATTAAGAAATGCTTTGATCAAATTCCAAATATGCTTCATAATTGGGCATTTTTCAAGACAAGTAGACAGGTTGCTATGGAAGGATATACGAAAAACGTGAGCGACAAAGAAAGCAGTTTATACCACCTGTTTGTTCTTACTATTCGTAAAGGGTTCACCCGATGCCAAACTATTGCGATCTCTGGCTGACACGTGGGAAGTTCACTGGATCGAGGTCGCAACGAGACACAGACGTTTATACAGATTATTGCATCTATTCCAAGCGGAGAGAGAATATACAATTTTATATTTGTTTTAAAATGAAATGGGTTTTCTTTATTAAAATTTAAAAAAAAGCTTCAAGACTCAGATGCAAAACAAATTCTAATTTAATTGCTTTCTGCTTTTCTTCTCTATATACTCTCCGACTTGTAATTATGCAGGCGCTGTTAATCAAGGGTTGTGTTGTGTGCTGTATCTGATGCGCGAGGAATTTCATCTTCTCCCCACCAGAGGTCAGCAGTTGTTTGCCAAACACAAACGTAATCCAGTAAGGCTAAGTTTGTTATATTTTCAGTTCGGTTTTAAATAATGACTGTGGTTAGGGTGCGCTCTTGGTACGCAAAGGGAAAGAAATTTAATGGAACTGGGAAAAATTCAAGCGCACTGAAATACATTCCACGTAATTAGGCCTTCGTAGTGTCTAAACATACACTTCTGCAGGGAAATTTATTTTTAGCGAAATAATATGTATCTTGTTGCCATCTTACTGTTACTAGTATTATAGATACTTAAATACTAGCTTCTTAATACACATTCCATTAACAAGAATATCTATAAAGGAATATATTTGACACTTTTAACTAATGTGTTGATATCCCCAAGAACTTCGTTCGCTGCCAACAGGTGGACACAACATAATCTGTCACTAACCTAAATTCCTTCTTATGATGTCACTCCATACGGAATATTATTATTCGTAGTTGTAATTGTAAGGCGACTGTGGCGAGTTTCATTGGGCGACCAAATGTCGCCCAATGACAATAAGGGTTGTTTCACCTGTTGGCAGTGTACGAAGCTCTCGAGGGTGTCAGTATATCGCATTAGTGACAGTTCGTAATTGTATTCTTGAACGAGTATGTATGTTCTTGTTAATGTAATAAATATATTTTGAATAAACAAACTAAAAATTCAAGAACACTGAAATACATTCCACGTAATTAGGAATTCGTATAGTGTCTAAACACACACTGCTGAGGAGAAATTTTGAGGGGAAATTTTTATTTTAGTTAAATAATGTTTACGTTTTATTGCTTTGAGGAGGCGACACGTTTCTCACAACTAGTTTCAGTTATTAATAGTTTTTGCTTCTAGTATTTCGTTACTTAAATATTAGTTTGTTAAAAAAATTTTTTTTTTCCATAAATATCTTATTATTAGCTTTAATTGTTACGAAAATTAAGAAATACTAAGCAGCACCTAATGATTTCTTTAAAAATATTAAAACCCTTACATTACAAAGAACTTTTCTGACAGATACGGGTGAGTAATAGTATCGATCATGAGGAAGTATTTCCTGACGCAGAACCGTGTGGAGCAATGTCCACCAGATAATTTCCTACTTTTTCTACGGTCGACTTTATATCAGCTGATAACGAAAACAAAAACAGTTTTAATTTAATTACTGAAAGACATTATGAAATCTTTAACTATCTCCCATTTTAGGCTTATTTAAACATTTTGGACCAATGAAAGTGGAAACGTATATAGGTAATAAATTTTAACAATATTTATGTTTATACTAATCAGACATGTTTCAGTCTGATTTGCCATCACCATGTATATTATAGCTGATGATAGTTCTGAGCCGTCACCCCTATTCTGTAAAAAAAGGAGTGACAATTTACCTAATCCACGCAGTATACCAACATTTTACCGAAAGAGAAATCTATAACTTTGAGCAATCAATAATTATAGAGGTGTAATTACAAATTATAGATATAACGTTAGTCTCTGCAAGTCCGTAGTTTGTCTTTCCCTGCATTATAATTTATAATACAGATGGTACCTACCTCAACTGTATTCTATAATTTTCTTTAAATAGGTATCTAATAGTAATCCTAACATTACAATGAATTTATACCACGAATCATAATTTAGACAAGCAAAGTTCAGTATATGTTATGGATATATCCAGTAATACTTTTTTTGGTAGGCTATTGCCGCCAAGTAGCCGATATTTAGAGCAATTAGTTATTACTAATAGTTCGATTGAGGGCAGCACGGTACGGTCCCGAGTATTATCAGCTGATCTCCACGTATTTGATATTGCCGGTCCTTTTTTAATTTAAATAGCAACTTAGGTAGGGGAGTTGAACAAGAGAAGCGATTGAATGCGTGTCGTAAAGGACCAGGCAGGAATAGGCCAGTGCTAGCGGTGACCAAGGGATCAATCTCCGATCGATCGGATTCACCCCAAGGGATCCAGCTACGGATGTAACCTTTTCATAATTATACTGCGACACAAAAAAGGTAAAGTTTTCAATATTTTAAAATATATATTATAAGTAGTCCATGGCACTAGGAACGCTGTTAAGGGAAATTTCATTTTTAGGGCGGGACTTTCTAAATTTTATTTTGGGGCGGAACTATGTTGTTCAGCTTTCCTACGGCGATGTAGCAATATATATTTAGACTTATCGGTTCAAGATTTCGTATTATTTCCGTGGCCCTGAGCCTTTCTAAAATGTCGAGTACAATTGTTTACATTAACACGTATAATTGTTCCTGCAATGTATTTACCTAATACTACGGTATTTAATTATTACTTTTACTCACAAGCTAAGGTCATTTTATTTTACACGCTCTAAATGCAGGTATATTAGCATTTAAATTGGACCGATTATATAGAAATGGATTATTATAACTACTATTATAAGTAACTATTATAAGAATCAAATCGAAGAGAACGCATGCGCAAAAATTATCATTTCAACTTTAACTACAGAAGTAATATGACAGAAGTAAAACGAACTCTACCTCCAGTGTTCATTGGACTTAAATGAAATGACGTCATTTTTAGGTTGGTAACAATAAAAATTCCCTACAAACAAATTATTAAACAAAAAACATCCTTCAATCGGCAATCTATAAATAACGTCATGCTATTTCCTCCAATGGTCACCGAGAATGGTAACATGGAGGTGAAACTTTAAACCTAGTTTGATTAAGTAGTTAATTTATAACTTTACAACAAACCAACGACTGCCAACTCGAAATTATTTACTCTGATGCTAAGATGACATTGTAAGCTTGCTCGAGACCTCCAAATGTAAAAGACAAACACCTGCCAAGTTGTAGGTAGTTAGTACAAGTTGTATTTAACGGAAGTAATTGCGATTTCAAGTAAAATAAGCCGTTGAAGGTAAGGCACTACCAGAGATAAATTGAAGCAACTGTTTAAACACTGCCATCTTCAACTAAAAGTACAACGGGAGTGTTATTTCAAGCCCGAGTAAACCAAGTCGCGATTCATACGATAACAAACAAAGGAAGTAGTTTGCGCTGGAAAAACATTCTCAGCCAGTGAAAACATGTCGAGAATTTGCTGCAAGCGTTTGGAAAATAATTATTTTGTGTTTCTTGAAAATTCAATGGTGACTAGTTTGGTTAGTTAAAATACGAGAATATTATACTTAACTTGTTATGATTTGTCATGATAATGGCATGAATTTTAAAAATTGTTTTGTTATATATTTAAACAAAATTTGTAATAACTTATTATTATAAAAAAACGACACTAGTTTTTTAAATAAAATTACATTTTTTGCAATACTTTTGTGCCTAATTAAATTCGACCAGAATTGTTGCTTAAATTGTGTACAAAGGTACAAAGTTGTGACGAACATCAACTCAGAATTAATAAATACTAAATTTTAAACTTAGCTTGTGAGCAAAGGTAATAGTAACAAATATCAACTCAAAATCAATTTATATCAAATTTTGAGCTTACCTTTTGAGCAAAGTTAATAGTAACGAATATTGACTCAGAAATAATTTATATCAAATTTTCAGCTTAGCTTGTGAGCAAAGGTAATAGTAAGAAATATCAGCTCAGAAATAATTTATATCAAAATTTGAGCTTAGCTTGTGAGAAAAGGTAATAGTAACGAATATCGACTCAGAATTAATTTATACCAAATTTTAAACTTAGCATGTGAGCAAAGTAATAGTAACGAATATCGACTCATAGTTAATGTATATCAAATTTTGAGCTTAGCTTGTGAGCACAGGTAATAGTAACGAATATCGATTCAGAATTAATTTATACCAAATTTTAAACTTAGCTTGTGAGCAAAGGTAATAGTAACAAATATCAACTCAGAATCAATTTATATCAAATTTTGAGCTTACCTTTTGAGCAAAGTTAATAGTAACGAATATCGACTCAGAAATAATTTATATCAAATTTTCAGCTTAGCTTGTGAGCAAAGGTAATAGTAACAAATACCAACTCAGAATTAATTTATATCAAATTTTAAGCTTAGCTTGTGAGCAAAGTAATAGTAACGAATATCGACTCAGAGTTAATGTATATCAAATTTTGAGATTAGCTTGTGAGCACAGGTAATATTAACGAATATCGATTCAGAATTAATTTATATCAAATTTTAAGCTTAGGTTGTGAGCAAAGGTAATAGTAACAAATACCAACTCAGAATTAATTTATATCAAATTTTAAGCTTAGCTTGTGAGCAAAGTAATAGTAACGAATATCGACTCAGAGTTAATGTATATCAAATTTTGAGATTAGCTTGTGAGCACAGGTAATATTAACGAATATCGATTCAGAATTAATTTATATCAAATTTTAAGCTTAGGTTGTGAGCAAAGGTAATAGTAACAAATACCAACTCAGAATTAATTTTACAAAAATTTTACCTTAGCTTGTGAGGGAAGATAATTATAATGAACATTAATTCACGAAGTATTTATACAAAATTTTAAGCTTAGCTTGTGAGTAAAGGCAATAGTAACGGGCATCAACTCAATAAATTTAAACCAAATCTTTAGCTTGCCTTATGAGCAAAAGTAGTAAGAACGAACATCAACTAACGATTAATTTATACTCAATTTGAGCTTAGCTTGTGAGCCAGTGAAGAATAACAAATATAACTCCAAATAAATTTAAACCAAAATTTGAGCTTAGCTTGAGAGCAAAGGTAATAATAATGAACATCAACTTACAAATAAATTATATACAAATTTGAGCTTAGCTTTCGATAAAAAGTAATACAAAGATAATAACTAACACAGACTAGCAATTTATCAAAATTCAAATTAAATACAGGTTTAAATACAAACATTATAATTAAATTATTGCAAATAGTCCAATATGAAAAGTTAAAACAATGATCTGCATAGAGACAATTTGGTTTATAATGAACTGGTTTTTAAGGCATTGCATGAAAATAACCTTTAGAAACCTGTTTTTAAAATCTATTTGAACCAAAGTTGTCAACGTTTTCATATCACACATCTCATTACGCGTTCTCTTACAGAGAAATCTTGCAGTAATCAGGGAGGAACTCTTTTTGTCCAGGATAAATCTTTTGTAGGTCTCCGACTACTTCGGTAAGTCTTTGTCCCCGACGGTTTTAGGTTATGTATATTTTAATAAACATTGAACAAACAAACATTAAATCTATCTTGTTGCTATTAGTATTAAAATATAAACAAGTAATTATTAGCTCAGTATTCAATATCTATAGACTATAACTACAGTTCGAGTTTAAATATAGTTAACTGTTACTATTATCGATTTATCTGTAAAAAAGTTATTTTAAAGAACCTGAAACTAACAACGTCATAACATTCATTTCTTTTTTTATTAAATACAAGTGTTTGTACTACGAATATTGAACGAAAATAATTTTGTTTCAGAATGTTCCCTGTCCCCCAGTCTTACTGCTTCTTTGTTGGACCCCCCCCCCATATATCTCCATTTGACAAGCTTCGAAATCAAATACTAGTTACTTCCCTACAATAATAATCGTGTTTTTAATTTATAAATGTACTGTACATTTGAAAGGCTGTTTTTATTTTATATTATTTCACAATGTTTGTTAATGTGTTTCTTTCAGTAACAGTTTAGCAATATTTTTCTCAATATTCTTTATTTTTGCTAGCTATACCTTCACCACTCCCCACTTTGTACCATCATGCCTCTAAGGAGAGGCCAACCCTTAGCATAAGAATACCTGACTTACACAGATAGCTCTGTGATTGATTCAGAGGCTTAAATACCAGAATACAACAGGCAGAGGAGAAATAGAACACTGGATCAAGTTCGTAGAAGTGCACTATCGTTGTTTAACATCAACAAACAAAGTGGATAATGCACTTAAAACATGAAATAGATCTTCCAAACGTAAACACTGGCAAACTAAACACAGACTATATCCACCCTTATAGTGTTGATCCCTTCATGAATACCACCACTAAGAGTAGCACTATATATTGCCTATCCCGATATAGTATTTTGTAAACATTTTATTTAGAAAGTTAAAACAGGAGTAAAATTGAAAGAAGATAGGGGTAATGTAACTAACATTAAAAAACAAGACAACGTACAAGAATAATCAGAAAACCAAATTAACTATGTCGTAATAATATTATTAGTAAATTTAGTCGACGACCTGTTGATTAATACTTACCTTCATTTTGATTACTATCATCATCAGAGGGTATAACTGAAATGAGGACACAAAACCAAATACCCCTGGGGATAATTTCGGGATCGAAATGAAAATAAAGCTATAACCACTAATATGTACCTACGTAAAATAATACATCTTAATATGTATTAAAATATAATATAATCTATATACATTTATTAGTTATTGTATTAATATTATATTACAGTGTATTTGTGGTTTATTTTTAATTATATTAAACATAAAAGAAATTGAAGTATAGACCAGTTTATGTTTAGCAAATATATAAAAGAAAGGAGCTATTTCTACGAAAATGTCACGTGGAATTTATACTAAAACATTGTCTGGAGCATTTCCATAGTAATTGCTAGTTTTAATGTAGTTGGAGCAGCAGAGAGTTGTGGAAACATTTTTGGAGTTCCAGGACGTTGGCTGGAATGTAGCCAAATTATTTAGGACCTTCATTGTACCTGGAGACTTATAGAGTACGGGGGGGGGGGTGTTTGAAAATAATTGAAAACTTTTAATGAAACTAAAAGGTTGGTTGGAATTTATCCAAAAATATTTTACTATGTTAATTATACTTAGAAACTTGGTGGAACATTGAAAAAAAAAGGAAATACTAAAAATAAATCGAAAAAGTAACAGGAAACGACGTCACTAATGTGGAAGTACTTTCTGGGAGGCTTTGGACATAGATTAACGAAAAAGCTAATTTAGTTAATCTTTATAAAAACGTAGGACAAAGTTGGCGGGAGATTTGAATGTTTTAATAATGAAGATAAAAGCGTCTTGGAACTGAGTTGTCAGGAAGAATTGTAAGCAGAGTTGCCTGGAAACATAAGAAGAAGGGATAAAGAAGACGATATCGATAGGAACCTCGCCAATGAGAGACCCCAATAACGAGAATTGTAGAGATCGGATGGCGGAGAAAGGTTTTAATAGTACACACATGTAAAGTGTAAATGAAGAACAATAAGTATTGTAACTGATTAAGGGATGATAAGTTCCAGTGAAGATACTATTAGTTGAAGAATTCACTAAAGATGGTTATCAAAGGAAATTATAATATCATATATAAAATTAATGAATGATCCACAAAAAAGTAAGACATCTTTAAAGATAAATCAGTTGTTTAAAAGTGAAAAATATTGTTTACAACTAAACAAGTTGAGTTTAACAACAATGAGAACAAATCAATGTATTAATATTTTTAATTAGTCACAGAATAAAACTTAACAAGAACCAACTGGTGAAACGGTTTTTAATTTATTAAGAAGACAATATAATTTTTCTGTTTATTATTACTGTTACTATCCTAACACACTACAGCCTTTGAGAAGCGTGTAACAATTTAACTCGAGCGGTAGGAACACTGCCGCGTTGTCTAATAACACGAGCGCCCTAGGCGTAGTGCAAGGGACGCGTTTAATTGAAATTAACTGTATAATCGTATATGGCACAGATCAAGTCACTAATTGCTTGCCCATCAAGTTACCTAACCAATCAAACGGCCGATTGGCTAATAGCAGTGCCATTAGCAAACGCCAGATAGCACTACTAGACACGAAACTAAACATCATTGGATGTGTATTAATAAATTAATGTTTTTAATAATTAATTAGCGAGCTATTCATTCTCTTAAGTAACTGTGGAATATTAATCGAACACAACAAAAGCTAAATAAGCACAACAGATAATTTATTACCCATAAATCAACGCTTATGTACAGTTCGGTTTTAAGTACCTCTGAAGATGATTATCGCGCAACAGAAATGCACATTAATTGTCGATTTATGGCTAATAAATTAGTTTTGTTGTTGTATTGCGTTTATTAATTGTCAAATTTTTAATGTAAATCAATTAATAAAAAAATTAGAAAAAAATGTTTCTCAACCGCACTATGTGATCTTAATAAGGTCAAAAGTTATTTACATCTACAAATATTTAAGAAGAAAAAAATTCTTAAACCATGTGAAACAGTATACGAACGACACTGGGTAGTAATTGGATCTATCTTCGATTAACGAAACTCTCAGTCATACTTCAGCCTCAACGTTTACATGTAACAGAAATCGATTTGATTGTTTTAATTGGTATCAGGTTTTCTTTTACGGGCATAGAGGTCGTTTCTCTAGCATAACATTAGGCTTCTGTATTTCTTAGTATTTTGTTCTAATGAAACTGTATCATAGTCGTATAGCACTGTTTGCCAAAAGATCTACGCACTATGTCAGATCTAGACTGTGAACGTTTTGTGTCACAAGATTTTATTCTGTAAGACGAAATGGCATGTAAATCAAAGAAAAAATACATTTTTTATATTGTACTTTGTTTCTTATTTATCTTCACTCAAAGTGTCCAGCATTAATCTTTTCAACTACGACTCAGAGTGCTAAGTAGGATTCTATGATGATTCCAGGGACCCGATATAATTAGAAACATTTTAGCAAACACAGTTAGTCGTAACATCTGCTCTCACGTCTCTGCTAATTTAATTTAATTC
>JBAIZL010000003.1:85704541-85772041 GCA_036971475.1 Prosapia bicincta | reverse complement strand
GAGAGAGAAAGAGAGAGAGAATGAGGGATGGAGAGAGAAAATTATACAAAGATAAATTTCTAGCTTCAGTGAAACAATAAATAAGGAAAACGTTTCTGCAGATAAAAAATTAACGAAAGTACAATAAAACTCAACTCTTTACAAATGTAGTTTGACTTGTGCCAACGTATACACACTAATGATCAGAAAATTATATTTCGTGTAGAAACAAGTTAACATAACACTAAAATTGTCAGCAGCAAAGATCATGAATAGATAAAGTGAAGTGGATACACGCAAGAGTGATGGGCTGATTACGGGCATAAGGCTATGAAAACGGACTAATGGTGTCACGACCGTTACCCCCCCCCCCACACACACACCCGCATCCTCGTTTTCTCTTGAACAGTACTTCGTTTTATAATTACCTTTTATAATTACCGATCGAAGAATTGGACAATATTTACGATATTTTACTTTCCCAGAGTGAAAAGTAAATTTTTATTTCTTATAACACTGAAATTGATTTTATTCAATAAAATAATAGACAAGTAAAAAAACTTCAATATAAGATTGTTTAGATTCAAATGCGAGTTGAATAAATTTAGAGTTGATAATGTTAAAATTATATTTCCATTTTTTCCAGAAAACTATTCATCTTTGCATATCTACGATTTCCTTCCTCTAAATATTTTCAAAATAAAACAGAATATAAAAGTGTGAATTTATGTTATTCGTAAATATAAAACATATTTTCGCAGCTAAACGTTTTCAATATCTATAGAGGGATCTATAGAGGCATTATCTATCTCAGTGTTATAAACGCACTATTTTATCAGAGTTAAGCTAAATATATATTATACAAATATTCTATCATCTTAGCTTGTGAGGTTATGTTAAAAACAAATAAAAACATACACAATACTCACAAATTAATCATTTATTTATTCATACGCGTTTTAATGACAAAGTCATCATCATCAGTGAGTATACAGTTGTAAGTTAGAGTTTGTAGTAGTAACACTCACTGATGATGATGACTTCGTTATTGAAACGCGTATGAGTAAATAAATGATTAATTTGTGCGTGTTGTATATGTTTTTATTTTTTTCTCAATATATATTATTTTTCAATAAACCTGTTATACAGTAAGATAATGTCTAATTGCGTGTTTAAATTAAAACACTAAAGAATGATTGTGTTTTTATTATTTACTTGTGTTTTATATTAATAATGGTTTAAAAGAGTCAAACGTTCAGGACGTCCTGAAGAAATAACTGTTAGAAAGGTTTACATCAAACACGAACAAACTTAACTGTGAAAATTCACAATATTATCAACATTTAAACACTGTCCTTTTCAAGGTCATTTATATAACAAAACTAAAATTCTAAAAAAATACACTATTACGATAAAATTATACCATCACAATTCATATTAGTCTTATTAAATAGAGATTTAGCTTAGAGTTAATATTGTAAATACTTATTACACCTTTGCTATTACTTGCGACCAGACCTTTTGTTAACTAAAAGTTGTTAATTGTTAACTTACACTTGGAGGAAACGTTTTTGTCTAATGACTTATATAAGTAGTAAGACGAAAACGTTTCCTCCAAGTGTAAGTTGACAATTGATTAACTTTTATTTAACAAAAAGTCTGGTCGCAAGTAATAGCAAAGGTGTAATAAGTAATTTACAACCAGCTCGTCATGTACAGCAACAATATTTCGATTTTGTAAATACTTTGCAAACGACAATGCTTGTACATGAACTTTGCTCCGTCCACTACTTACATACAGACAATTTCAAATACAAGAGATATCATGAACCTTCCATTTAATTTTTAACAATATAAAAAAAAGTAAGGGAATTCCTACTTTGGTCAACCTAAAATTTTATTATAGTTACTTTTTATTAAATAATTACAAGTAATATAAATATGTATATACATATGTCAGAATCACAGTATTAAGTGGAAAAATACAAAGCGAAATTATTTATTAAAATTAACTAATAATATTTAATACTTGAATTAATATTGAAAAAACTGTATTAATCTCAAGTATCATCCACTACAAGTTTAAAAATATGTATTTGAAGTTGAGTGGACGAATAAAAGGTATTTTAATACCAGTGGAAAATTGAACTATATATATATATATATATATATATATATATATATATATATAAAGAACTTAGTCAAAATACAAATACAGGAATATTCCTGATGATGTTGGTATTGTTAGCCAACGAAAAGCTTTGAATTGTAAATTCAATTATAATTCTTGTATTTGTATTTTGACTTAGTTCTTTATTAATATACAAGAATACATATTGCGATATATATATATATATATATATATATATATATATATATATATAGAGAGAGAGAGAGAGAGAGAGAGAGAGGGAGATTGTGAATATTAAGAATTGAAAAACACGTAAAAGAAACTCATAAATATATTAGCATATTTTAGGGGTAAAACCAAATGTCAAGATTGTGAAAATGAAAGGTTTTACAGGGTAGTTCTGTAATTATTTGCTTCTTTTATTATAAAATATTCCCTGATCAAATTATGAAAAACAAATACTGGGAAACCCGTGTATAGCCAATGGCAGCCAGGAACATGGAGAAGCAAACATGTACGTGTTAGTCTCAGGTGGCAAAATGAAATTGAACGGGTAATGGAAGTGAAGGGGAGGAGGCTATTGATTATAGAAATAGCAAAAAAAAAAATATCATTTTGTATCAAACTGCTTATATATTTAAAACGCACATCAATAATATAGACAAGACAAGTTGGTAAATGTATCTTACTCAAAATCAATCATTTAACTTATCATATGAGTTTCTACGAAAATTTTATTATCAATAGTAAGAATAACTGCACACATTCTAAATTATAAGTTAAAACGATTTTACAGTTATATTCACTGATGATGATGACATTTCTACTGAAGCGAGCGTACGCAAATTATTGATTGAGAATAGGTTTGAAAATCGTATTACAGACTTCTACAAGATTTCAAGCGTTCTTTTAAAGTTTTTTTTCTAGGCGATAAACCAATTATGGTTATCGCCTTGTGCTTTTAAATATTTTAAGTGCCCCCAAAACATAATTTAAAAAGGAATTGTATATATTGCGGGATATCGAAACCGCGGTAGAAAATCCATCCACAGAGCTCAGCCCCAGAGGCTTAGGATGGGTTAGTGTACAGCTTTCCATAACTCTAATGTTAAAATGTATATCCGTACTAGCGTTATTCAAATTAATTTATATAAATTGTAAACATTATGTAAAAATAAATTATTAATTATTTTAAGCTATTTGAAATTACTAAATTATACGTACAATTATTGCTATCACACTTATTGCTATCACACTTATTGCCATCACACTTATTGCTATCACTTTTATTGCTGTCACACTTATTGCTATCACACTTATTGCTATCACACTTATTGCTATCACACTTATTACTATCACACTTATTGCTATCACACTTATTGCTATCACACTTATTGCTATCACACTTATTGCCATCACTTATTGCTATCACTTTTATTGCTATCACAATTATTGCTATCACACTTATGCCATCACACTTATTGCTATCACTTTTATTGCTGTCACACTTATTGCTGTTACACTTATTGCTATCACACTTATTGCTATTACACTTATTGCTATCACACTTAATGCTATCACACTTATTGCTATCACACTTATTGCTATCACACTTATTGCCATCACACTTATTGCTATCACACTTATTGCTATCACACTTATTGCTATCACACTTATTGCCATCACACTTATTGCCATCACACTTATTGCTATCACACTTATTGCTATCACACTTATTGCTATCACACTTATTGCCATCACATTTATTGATATTAAAAGTAGGAGCGCCGATAATATTATTGCAAAATTTGAATCAAATAAAGCTGTGCAATGTTCCCCGGGTAACGCCAGTTATTTAATAAAAAGTAACTGAAATGAAAATATTCTTTGTTGTCCCAAGAAGGAGTTGATTGTAACAATGTTTTATCAATATTACTTGTTTATTTTTATTCTGCTTTCATTTCAGTAACAAAATGCGCACCACTTTCAAACAAAACACAGATGAAGAAATGTTTTCGCAAGAGTATAACTTATAATAAAACAAGATAAATCCAGGTTACAACCAACATTTCTTTACGTTGGCGGTTCATAACTTCACATTATGCACCTTTAGCCTTTCCGTGTTATAAATTTATCTTTTCCTTTAACACTGTCACACCGTTATTTCGTTTAGCCTTACGTTCTTGCATTATTGCCTTTTTTTTAACATTCCTGAAGTTTCAGAGTAAACAGATCTTTCTTGCTTCTGTTACTTTCTTGAACTTGTATTACTATAATTCGTAAATCTTATTCACAGTAGAAAATTACAATTAACAATACATTCTTAGGGTTTATAAGGTTTTCTTCTGATTTTGAACAGCTACAACGTAAAGATGATTTTCGTGACAAAAAACAGCTGTTTAACTATCGATTGAATTTAATGTGTTTGTTTTTCTTTAGGCCTATCAAGCAGTATGGTTATTATTACACTTATGAATGGTAAGAAAGGACTATAAACAGCTGTTTAACTATCGATTGAATTTAATGTGTTTGTTTTTCTTTAGGCCTATCAAGCAGTATGGTTATTATTACACTTATGAATGGTAAGAAAGGACTATAAACAGCTGTTTAACTATCGATTGAATTTAATGTGTTTGTTTTTCTTTAGGCCTATCAAGCAGTATGGTTATTATTACACTTATGAATGGTAAGAAAGGACTATAAACAGCTGTTTAACTATCGATTGAATTTAATGTGTTTGTTTTTCTTTAGGCCTATCAAGCAGTATGGTTATTATTACACTTATGAATGGTAAGAAAGGACTATAAACAGCTGTTTAACTATCGATTGAATTTAATGTGTTTGTTTTTCTTTAGGCCTATCAAGCAGTATGGTTATTATTACACTTATGAATGGTAAGAAAGGACTATAAACAGCTGTTTAACTATCGATTGAATTTAATGTGTTTGTTTTTCTTTAGGCCTATCAAGCAGTATGGTTATTATTACACTTATGAATGGTAAGAAAGGACTATAAACAGCTGTTTAACTATCGATTGAATTTAATGTGTTTGTTTTTCTTTAGGCCTATCAAGCAGTATGGTTATTATTACACTTATGAATGGTAAGAAAGGACTATAAACAGCTGTTTAACTATCGATTGAATTTAATGTGTTTGTTTTTCTTTAGGCCTATCAAGCAGTATGGTTATTATTACACTTATGAATGGTAAGAAAGGACTATAAACAGCTGTTCAACTATCGATTGAATTTAATGTAATGTTTGTTTTTCTTTTGTAGCTTTAGGCCTATCAAACACTATGGTTACTATTACACTTATGAATGGTAATAAAGGACTATAAACAGCTGTTCAACTATCGATTGAATTTAATGTGATGTTTGTTTTTCCTTTGTACCTTTAGGCCTATCAAGCACTATGGTTACTATTACACTTATGAATGGTAAGAAAGGACTATAAACAGCTGTTCAACTATCGATTGAATTTAATGTGTTTGTTTTTCTTTTGTAGCTTTAGGCCTATCAAACACTATGGTTACTATTACACTTATGAATGGTAATAAAGGACTATAAACAGCTGTTCAACTATCGATTGAATTTAATGTAATGTTTGTTTTTCCTTTGTAGCTTTAGGCCTATCAAGCACTATGGTTACTATTACACTTATGAATGGTAAGAAAGGACTATAAACAGCTGTTCAACTATCGATTGAATTTAATGTGTTTGTTTTTCTTTTGTAGCTTTAGGCCTATCAAACACTATGGTTACTATTACACTTATGAATGGTAAGAAAGGACTATAAACAGCTGTTCAACTATCGATTGAATTTAATGTAATGTTTGTTTTTCTTTTGTAGCTTTAGACCTATCAAGCACTATGGTTACTATTACACTTATGAATGGTAAGAAAGGACTGTAAACAAGTTCAATTAGATTAATGACATATAACACCTTCTTGTAGAGAATATAGGGAGCATTATGTGCGCAGGATCGTTTTAGAAAAGCACCTAGTCTGTATAAAGTGGTATCCATATACCCTTTCAATAACCTTAAGGAAGAAGAAGGATAAGTGAGGGTATGTAGGATTAAAGGGAACGACGTAACGATCATCTGATAAAGAAAGAATTATATAGGGAACATTTAGGTAATTTGGGAAAATATAGAGAAGTTTGCTTACCAAGATTATACCTATTAGAGATGTAAGTCTACATCCTGTATGAAGAGGGATAAAAAGGGCAGATGGAGGACTAATTAGGTGGGGGTTTCCATGGTAGTTTTATATGGTAAAACTATTACAATGTAGAAATTTTATTTTTCCTTTAAATAAATAAAACCTCCTAATCACAAACACATTTTATTTAAATCATTATGTACATTTCGATTTTATTGCAATCATCTTCAGAGAAAATAATTACAAGAATAACCCTAAAGGAGTTGGGTTTTTTTTATTTAAAGTAAAAAAATATACCACAGTTGCTCCAAGTTGTTATACGTAGACGTCCCAACCCTACCCGTCACATCCCCCTTGTTATAAGTAGGATAACAGAAGGTACATGGATTTAGTTACGACCAAGCTAAGGGTGTAATGACTGCATGATACATGAATTAGCGTAGGTCGCTTACCCTTGTAAATCTGCCCTCAACAATGGTAAAGACAGTTCTATATTCCTTACATGGAATATTGTAAACCGCTCTTCTAAAACGAAAGACGTTTTATTTAGTATCTGTAAAGGTCCTTAAATTTTTAAATGTTTAAATTTTTCAGAAAAATCAAAGTGGTAAAAGTTAGAACTCTTCTGTGGTCATAGTTAATTTTGATCTTATATCACCATACACTCGGTAAATCTAATTATTCATTAGAGAAATAGTAAATGTTACTTAGCCTAACCCTAATGAACCCGCTTGTTGCTAGCAAGAAAATAAAATTAGGAAATTATTTTGTTTTGTTTCCAAAACCCACTTTTAATTGTCATTGGTAAAACCTAGCATCTTTTAAACCCTAATTGTATAAATTCCGACAAATCATCTCGTTATAAAATCCTTACATTTACCAACTCCTTTTGGAAAGCCCTACGATATACTAATAAATCCTAACACAAATGTGGGATTTTACAGTAACATAGCCGCCTATACAGTTTTTTCAGTTTAAAAAAAAAGTTCTGAATTATACATGATCTGTAATTGGCTATGTAAGTTTTGTCGGCAGCTTCTCTTCAGTGATTTTGCATTTAACGTTTTCAAATAATAGACACATAGATTTACAAGTAATTCGAATTTACTAAATGAAAAGATATATTACATGAAACATAAAATCTTCAACTCAAATTCAACAAAATTTGAGAATGTTTACACAATAGCTATATAAAAAATATTTGCGTTTCTAATAAAATTACAAAGTGTAAACAAGGCTCAAAGCATAAGACAAGTAGAACAAATAAATGTACGAAGCATACTTTATGAGGGGATAACAGAAGCTAAACGTTAAAATTGCAGTAAAATGTTTAAAACTAAATTAAATTGGATCGTTAAGAAGAAATTGTCGGAAATTGGAACTATATTACAATCGTTGGAAACACTAATAAAAGCACAGACGCAGAAGAAGAATCGATAAAGCAATACGACAAGACAATCTAATATAAACAGGAAACCCGTGCCCCATAGATGGCGTTGTACAGGTTTATTTGGTTTAAGCCAGTTATAGCGCCAGGATTGAGAGATTTACGCTCCGAGTATTCTGCAATTGGATTGGCAGAGATGGGCTAGCAGGGACTTAATTGCATTTTTATTGAATTACTCGGTAATTGGCTAATGCAATCAGGTGGCGAACAAACCAACTAGGTTTATAGTCATTACGTAGACGAATCTATCACCGAGGAAACTATTTGTGACTTCTGTTGATTATAACTTTAAACACTCTAGTGAAACTTTATTTGGTTTTAGTGTATTCGTTTTTCAGTAATAAAAGGGAAACATGTTTATTGTGAAATTAAATCAATAATGAAACTAATTTTAAAAATACTCGATTAAGTGAATACGTAACAGCTTACTTGCTGACGCGTTTCAAAACATTCGTTCCTTTTACGAAGCTAACCCTCTACTGGCGACATCGGTTAGGTGTAAAGGCTCTAACAGGAATGGATTTATGACTGTGGAACGGGGAGGGTTGTTTTGGTTATGAGTCATACAATAGAAAAGGCTGTTGGCTTTAAAGTGTGTGTGATCATTTAATACGTTTTCTTTATCTGTTGCGTAGTGTTTGTAGATTTGATATTTTTCTAAGGTTGTTAGTTTTTCAAGCAACTTCAATAATAAAAACTTCAAAACCATGAGAACATTTCGTAAACAATTTTAACATCTTCACAGATTGAAATGACCCCGTTTATTTTTCGACATTTTCACTATGCTTAATAGATAGCAAAGCAGTACTATGAATTCAGGAAATCCAAGAGAATGTTTTTAGAAATCTTAGTTTAAAACTTAACGAAATGTTCAGAACTTTCTGTTCATGATGTGTTTGCTACAGTGGTTGTGTCCTCACCAGTCAGACAGTTGTGTGCATTATTAAAAAGATGTCCGCCACAGTATGTAATCTTGAAGAACGTCTGAAAAAGCAAATTAAATTGAAAGTAAGCGGGAACATAAACTACAAGTTGGCAGCGGGATAGAGGGATGGCGCGTTCGCTGGAGGGGTGAGTTGCGTTAAATTTTAAAACGCCACTCAGGACTTCACCGCACAGGGATGTGAGTACACATACCGAAGCGAAGTTCCAAGGAAATCACTCATTAATTTAAACTCGTTGCCGTCAACTCTGCAACACGACTCGAACGAGACGAGACAGGCACCTATAACCTGACGCTGGCGTACATAGCTTACGTCGTCATCATATAATATCTTTTGCTTCTACCAGCTTCATTGTGAATACTGAGAGTGTGTTTACAAATTATGTAGCATAAAATTTGTGCACATGATTAAAATACATTCCAGTCAGCCTTGCCAAATACTTTATTACGCGTTTCTGATAACATTCATCTTTCATAACAATTTACCACATTCACGTGTCAACAAGTATTTGAAAATTATTAATATACTCATCTTCATTTCTGTTAGGAGGATTTGTATATGAGTTCATTTTTCTGCTATTCCTAACTTTTCAATATTCTCTTCTGTTGACTCGTTTCGGATTAACTCCATTTTCAAAACCTAAACAGTACTCTCATGAGTACTATTGAAGTTTTAAAAATGGAGTTAATCCGAAACGCGTCAATAGAAGAAAATATTGAAAAGTTGGGAATGGTAAAAAAATATACTCAAACATATAGTATTTGAAAAGGCTAGATAATGCAGATAAATTCAACAATTACGGTATCCATACTGTTGTCTAATAAAATAATTTGTAAATATCGGAACTTTAAATTTGAAGAAGATCTAAACACTTTGTAAAATTTAAACCTAGCATTGTTCAAAGGATTTTAAGTGTAATGCTTCTAATATTGATAAAATTAAATATTATATTTAAATTAACATCAATGCAACCTATCTTGGATAGACAGGCTGGCTGCTTAGTCAAATTGTCAAATACAATGATTTTTATATAAACAAATGAAACTGTAAATCTTAAAGAGTAAACAATATTTTATGTATGAAAATTGGTTTTTTTAAAATTAACTAAAAACATTTCAAAAAACCGGGGATGATTACATATTCGGAAAAGTATTTCCTAATATAGTTTATACATTTAAATACTTCATACGGCTACGAGAGAAAGCCGTTGACATAGCAAAACTCCAAAAATCAAGGCTGAAAAGACTGCACATTAGCTGCCGAAAAGCGCCATTTTAAAGGGAAAAGGATAATTGAGTACATATTAAAGCTTGTGAGTGTATAACTATTTCAGTATAAAAATTCCAACTACAACAATAAATAGGCGACTGAGTTATTTCTAAATCATGGCAGAACAAAAAAAACATCTGTTCTACATTAGTTGCTTTATAAAGGCCACGCGAATAGACATTTAGCTAATATTTCTTTTGCATGTAATCCGTTTGTAAGGATTATGGTTTTACTCAGCTAATGGATTGTAAAAGAGCCAATGCGTACAGCATAGTAGGTCGACAGTACAGCTCGGGACTCTGCAGTATGTATCACTAAGTGCCTATGTGAGTTGCTGAGGTCGGCAGATAGTTCATCTCAAGACTCCACAGTTTGTCTGACAGTCAGTCAGAGAAGGGGGGGTTTGTGGCCCAAAGTTTTGGAACGTGACAATGGCTGCGGTTAGGAATTTGGGATCAGAGCTTTAGGTGAAGGGCTAGATTTTAGCTTTGGATTCACTGAGAAAATGTATTACACGAAAGTGTATATGCGTGCTGATACGGCCGACCGACAGTACTCCTCTGGATTCCGCAGTTTGTAATGTGAATGGTAACACTGACATGTGTTTGCTAAAAAGTGTCTGTGCGAGCTGATAAGGCCGGCCGATAGTACAGCTCCGGACTTTGCAGTTTGTAACAGGTATGGTATGACTGAGAAAATGAATTACGTGAAGCGCCTATGTGTGCTCTATGGGCCGGCTTACTGTACACCTCGAGGCTTCGCTGTTTTGCCTAATTGAACAAATGGGTTTGTAACGCTTATAATTGCAAATTGGTTTGGACACGTTTCGCGCCTAATTAGTAGATTGAAGGTGCGGCGAAATTAAACCACAGAAACGATGAAATAATTTGCGTTGGTAAATTAAAACAATTTGCGTATTGATTAGGCTGAGCGGAACAGTAGATTGTTGGTTTCGTGGCAGAGTGACTGTCTGCGCATTATCGAAACAATATAAACAAACTATTATAAAATGTTAATAAACTACACAATTGCAACTGTAAATGTTATTACAACTCTTAAATTTTTATCGCACATCAATGAAAATATATAATCATCTTTTGGTAAATGTGTGAAAATTCAACATAAATGTTAGGTAGTGCAAAGACATACAGCTAAATAAGGTTTTCTCGTTTTTTTACAAATTTCAATAAAAAATATATTTTAAGCAAATAAAAAATATTTAAAAATGTAGTGGTTAAAATATTTAAAAAAACAAAAAAACCAGACCTTCATTTACGAACGCATTTGAAACTTCATTTTAAACTAAAATTTTCCTCTAAATAAAACAGAGTTTTCACAGTATAATATAAGGTGGTTACAGTAGGTCAACATACGTGTCCCAACTTGCAGTTATACTTTTTTTTGATAGTAGGCAGCACTGTATCCTATTCAACTTGCATTCTACTAGCCATTAGCATTTATTATCTAACATTAGATCCTTACAGGCTGGACGATCTTTCAGTAAACGCCCAATATATAGCCAGATGTTGCGCTTATTTCGTCCACATATAAGATACGCATGTTGTTACAAAGCCAAGAATAATGGAAAACACTAGTTTGTCAATCGGCATTCGGTTAGTTTCCGTGGAAAATGTTAGTATTGTAACGAAACATACACTAGCCTGGTACATTACACCTACATTTTTATATATAGGTGAGAAATGTGCTTAGATACTTTTAAAAATAACAACAATTACATTTAAATACTGGCAATGAAAAGGTCGGTTAACTAGCCAAGCAGGGAACAAACCTCCCTCAGACCGAGCATCTGAGTTCACTACATTCCTCCACGTCCCTAATAAAGACGTCCACCAAAAAATGGAATCACGGATTGAGGGAGCTCTCAGCAGGAAAACGGTGGGAAAGTCTTGTGACGAGGAGACCAATTGACCAAAACCTGCCCCGATCTGTTAACGTTGCAGCTTTCAGATTGAAGACCGGTCATGATAACCTTGCTGCGCACCTCCACCGCATTCATGTGCTACCGACCCCGGAGTGTGTGCTGTGTGGTAGTGTACTTATGAATGCCGAACACCTTAATGATTGCACAGCCCTGGACCGGGCCCAGGATTACTGCAGTCCTATCTTCAGGGATGCCCATCTCTACTGGTCAGCGTGTCGCCAAATGGCTCAACTGCCAAGGCTGGGCGTTGGCTAGTAGTAGTAGTAGTAGTGTATTTAAATGTAATATTCATTCGACTACTTTGGGATTACTAGCATTATTTATAATTTTTATAATATTTATACATTTAAAAGTGCTAACCATTACATATTTCAAATAGTCATGCATATTATAAATGTGTCGACGTTAATAAAAACCATCTCTCACACATCGTACCATTATTATTGCTTAGTTTTATATGCCAGCTTGCGATAGTTAACTTTATAACCTGAAACAATTACAAGCTTTCAATTAAATAAAATTACAATGTTGTAGATAAAAAAATGTTAAAACGTAAACTAAGTCATTTTTATTTTTCATAATGAACAGTTTTCTGATGGAACTTCGTCAAGAATACGTAGAGCCTACGATATAAAGTTTCAGCATTCAAGTGTACGATAACGAATGCGATGGTTTCGTAGTATTCATTCATTTTCTAATAATATTTTGGAATTGTTATTAAAACTAATAAACCTTGTGAAACTATACAAATTTTGTATTATTTCTATAGTAATTTTGGGTTGCCCCATTTTAGTTTTCAATAGGATAGCTAGTATTTATGTTACTGTTAGTTGTTTAGTAGACTACCTGATTAAATATTTTCTTAGGAAAAGAAAGAATTAACACAGTTTACAATTATGATTTCTTTCCAAATGTTGGTACATTAACTCACAAGTCGAGATATTCTCACTGCAAAGCTTTTTCTAGAAGTTTAAGTTACATAAATCTGAAGGAAATGAAGTCTGTGTGCTCCTCAACGATCGACCCAGACCCATGCTAAAGGGAACCTAAAAAGCTTATCGGGTTAACAATATCTTGGGTGAAGCACTCCTTCGGGAACACCTAGGCAACATTATATTCCAGGATTTACCATTCACAGACAGTCCGTTGCTTGGAGAGAGAATATACTACGTTACGTGGAATCTGGGTTTTTGATGGGGCTTTTAATTCAATTACGTGTCAAGTTTACAGCGAAAAATTATTCGAATTTTTTAAAATTGTAATTTTTAGTTTTAATTATTCTCGAACACAGAATTATTCTTGAAAACAATGTTCCCAACTTTTCGACGTTGTGCTCACGTACAGAAATTGCATTCGGTAATTTCGATATAATCCAAATTTATCAATTAATATTATGATTATTTTGTTTATAACGATTTTGTTATGCATTTTCCGAATATATATACATATATAGTGTATATATTGTTTTCGAAAAATACGATTACCTCAGAAACAATAACAACGTGTTATTGAACAATTGTTCAAATTGTTTTAAAAGCACGTCTTGCACTGAAAACGTGTCTGTATTTACACAGACTTTAACCTCAAAGTAAAGACGAAAACGTATGTTACCGTTAAGCCACCGCAATTATTTCCTCTCGTAAATCATCGGGAAAGTTCGTATTTTACCAATTGTTACGGAATTATCTGGAAGAAACTAAAAGATGACGTCATGCTCAACCGTTGACTTCAGAAATTTGTTTTTATAAGCTTCTCCATGACCAGTTTCACTCTAATAATTATTCAGTTATAAATTCAATACAAACATTTCACAAATTTATCTACACTTCACAATGTTTTTTAATTAGGTTAATTATAATAATTATACCCTAACTAATTATATTAATAAATCTATTTTATAACTATGACACACGGCATAGAAAAGACAAGGCAAAGCTCCTTTACTTGAAAAATCAGTTATTCGAGGAAAGTAATGTGGGGAACAATAAGTTTCAACCCCCTATTATTACCCTAGGCTTAACTCTACGTAAATATTTTCACAGGATAAGATAATCTGAGGGATACTAAAAATGTTGTTGGCAGTCTTAAAGAATCGAACCCAGAACTTCAGTTCTGCAATCAAGTCCTTTAACCCACTTCACTTTGGAGCCACCTACTTTGAAGAATAAAAAGCGTACAAAGTTTATCAACAGTTGATCGCATCTATAATGGCACCGTTTAGAAACGTCTACCACAGTTATTTAGCCGTTACAAATATACCTTATTAATACAAAGAAAAATTATGATTACCTTATAATTAGCAAATAATTACAAACCATTGCTACAAATATTTACCCATGTTTAAGTCCATTTCAATAACACAATTATTATTAACAGAAGGTTACATAAAAATTGAGAAAACATCCTTTTATATAGTCGCAATGACCACTCCCACTCCCCCGCCCGTCGACTAGTTAACTATCAATGTTAGACGAAGGCCACGCCCACCACTGGTATTGGTTAAACCAGCCGCTGGGCGAAGGAGTGGGAGTGGTCCCCTTCGAGGGTATATATAAAGTCTAAGAATTAGTTCTCAGTCTATTTGTAACCTGCTGATGATGCTAACTGTGTTAGCAAAATGTACATAAAAGTTGTGTAAATATTTGTAGCAAATGTTTATAATTATAATTATCATACTGTGCTCTTTATTGCAAATGTACACGTTACAATTGTTAGACAATTAAATGCAATACGCGTAAATGCGAAACTAAACTGATATCTGTGAAAACGGGCTGACCTCGAATAAATTATTCCCATAAACGATAGAGAACAAATGTTACATATAAAGAAGTTCATAAGGATGTGTGTGTTTATTGTCAGTTTCAGGTCCTAATATTTACGCCCTTCTCGATTAATTCGTGTTTTATAAACATGCAAGTTTTTTCTCTGGCGTGCTATTAAAACACAGCTATATTTATTCTCCGTCACAACTTTAAACTAGTGCAAAACTATTGAATTCTAAATAAAAGCAATAAGTAAAGGATTTGGCAACAGTCCAAGTAGTGATAAGCCCAATGCTGTCATTAGAATGCAGAGCTTCTGCATATTTACAATGTGTGCTGGGTTTAGCTGGAAAATAGCTCTTTCAAGTATTTTCGGACAAATAACTTTAAAGTTGAACTCACTTGAAGATTAGAATTTCGTTGCTCAATAAACGGTTATACTTATAATGATGTATTTTAAAGATATAATTGACATTATGTTGATGTAAACAGCATTATATAAAAATCATTTGAAATATTTATACATGCACTGCAGACTTAAATACACACCAAGTCGCTATTTAGGCAAATTGTATCTCAATACATCGTTAACGAAGTACCAAGGGTAGTAGCTCTAGCAGGCATTTTCTCAGTAATATCCATTAGTCTTATCTGACTTATTCTACTCTTCACTCTTCTTCTTCTTACTATTGAGTGTAACATGAAGGATCTCTTTATGGCCCCGATAAAGAGTAGATGTAATTCAGCTATGCATTCCTGCCTACGTGATGCTATCGTCATCATTAAATCATCTATCAGAGAGTCATATGACCCTTTCTTGATCCTTGTGGAAATTCATATTCCTTTCCTATCTGTCATAGGTCGAATAACCACACTCTCTCATAGCCTTAATACTTCAACATATTAGGTGAATCCACACACTCACACACACGCTCGCACGATAACACTAACAAACGCACATACGCGCGCGAGCACACACACAAACACGCACAAACAAACACACACACACACACACACACACACACACACATTTCATTATATATATATATATTCAACTTAAAATGGGATTGCTGTAAATAATTTGAAAATCTATGTTGATAAAAGCAGAAGGTCGACATAGCAGAACATATACATACAATGACAAACAAAGAGCTGGATAGGCAATTCCGTTAAAGCAAGTGGGTTAAAGATAAAAATGTGAAAAATATTATTTACAAGTAATTAATTATAACTAATATAATTTTAGAGAAACAAACAACTTGTAGCTTGACGGTTAAGGTAAGTTGTGGATTGTTCAAAATATGTTTAAAGAAAGTTATTACGTTATTATTGAACAAAAGTAATAACATCAATTCTTATAAGAGATAAATTGGAGAAACCAATTTAATATATTTGTAGAAAATCCAATTTTTCAGACGATCAGTTCACAGTTCACAGACGAACTGTTTGGACAAAATGAGTGAACGTTGTGTTGCTAAACCATCTAAGGGAATCATTTCACATGAATTATTTACATTCACCTCAGAGGCTTTTTAAAAATATTCTCAGTGAAAGATATTTGAGCTTGTTGTCCGTTGACCGTGTTTATTTAAAGCTTTCTTTCACAGAACCAGCCACGGTTCAGAATGAACGAACGCTCTTTCGGGTTCACTGGCTCGGAAATGTTTATCAGCTTCAAAGCGCTCTTATTTTCCCTTTGGGTTTTTATTAATTAAATCTCACACAAAGTTAACAGTTTTTCGTTACGCCGTTACGTCACGACCCACCGAAGTAAATTTCTTCTTCTTTCTTAACTTTCACTTTTATATTTGGAAGATATTTTGATTTAGCGAATTTCTCCATTGAAATATACGACAGTTCTTATGATATAAGACAGAAAAACACGAAAACGCGTGAAGTTTTTTAATTAAAATTCTCCCAAATTAAAAAGTTCTCCCAAATTATTTAAACAGGTTGTATATTTAAAATTCTATTTTTCAAATAAGGTCAAACAAATAATTTTTAAAAAATAAATAAATTGCATAGGGATACCTCAGGTAAAGGGTTCCTGCATTATTCATCGCGGAGTTTTCCTGTTAGGGACGTTTTCCTGTTATTCTTTCTTGTGAGTTTTTTTGGATTCCGCTCTTACACAAACTTACCGTACGGTTTCATTTCACTATTTCCTGATTTTCCATGCAAAGAGCATATTAGCTTCGTATATGGTCAATTTATTATGATTATTTCACGTGCGTTAGGGTTAGTAATCGAATGCACATGTGAGACGGAGGTAGTTCGAAAGAGGCAGTTCGAAGGCTAAGCAGGTTCCGGGAGTAAAAAAGATGAAAATTTAATACTTTATTTATTAAAATAAAATTGTTAGGTAAACCAACCAATGAATATTACCTAGCACTAAACTTACGGTAGAAACGTAAAGCTGGCTACATTACTTTCACAGACCAACATACAGCTCAAGTAGGCTGCTCTTTCCTGGCTATCCTAGGCCATGTATTTTGCTATGAAAAGGAGTTATTATAATTATAATTGCCCCAAGTTGAAAGGACCGAGTGGTTAAGTGGGTAGAAGCGCTTGGCAATAAAGCTAAGGGTTCTGGGTTCGATTCCCGATAGGGCAAAATATGTTTCCGTCCATTTTCCGTTACCAGGTAGATTCAGGCAATCAAAATGATTATCTATGATAAAACGTTTAGAACTGTGGATCAACGATAAAAAGTACAAATCGGTGATAGAAAATACAGATAAAGGATAAGAAATCTAGGTAATCAATCAGAGGCTAAAGAAATATAGATAAGCGCTATGAAGTGTAGATCAATAAGCGGTACATGTTAGTATAAAAAAATGTAAATGAGCTGTAGGAAGTGTCATCGATAAGAAGAGCAGATGATCAAGAGGTATAGAACATCACAAAGACGTGTAGATCAGCGATAAGAGGTACAGATTAGCGATAAAATGTGTAGATCAGGGATAAGAAGTGTGGATCAGCGATACGAAGAGAAGACCAACAAAAGCTATACGTCTGCACAATGAAATGTAGATTAGCAATAAGAAGTGTAAATCAGCAGTAAGACGTGTAGATCAGAGTTATGACGTGTAGATCAGCAGTAATAAGTGTAGATCAACGATACGAAGAGTAGACAAACAAGAACTATAGTTCAGCAAAATGAAATGTAGATCAGCAATAAGACGTGTAAACCAGCGATAAGAAAAGTAGATCATCAAGAGGAATAGATCGGTTCAGAGAAATATACATCAGTGATAAGAAGTGTAGATCATCAAGACATACAGACAAAAAAAAATGTATATCAGCGATAAGGAGTGTAGATGACCAAGTAGTACTATCGAAACAGTTAATCATGTTAAAGTAATGAATACAACTTTGTGCTTTAACGAAAACACACGTTCCATATCCGGTGTTACTGGGAGGGAACCGGAAATTAAATCGGAGAGATCAGGAAGGAAGTAGAAGTGATTCTGAAAAACGTTTTGTTTCTGTTAAATAAAACTTTCTCCTTTCCAATGAACAAGAAGAATCGTTAGTCTGTAAATCCTTGGATATGGTAAAGTAATCAGTTCCCGAGAATTGAAAGACAATTAGACTGATCAAAAACATTGAAAACTTCTAAAACACAAGACCGTGGTGATAAAACTACCGTGTGGTTGATCTATTTAATAAATCAAATTTCAATAGATAAGTCAATAATTGAAAAAAAAACATTGAATATGCTAAAGTGTAAAGAACTCATTTTGAGAGAAGCAACGATTTGTTTTCTTTAAAAGAGGATGAAGTATTAGGAGGCGATCGCTTTTCGTCAAACGTTGCATTTCGCTGATTGCTATCTGCGTGATACGCGAAAAGGAAATGTCTCGCGGTTGACGAAGATATATTACACGTCTTTCCGGCAACCTCGGCTCCGGTGCACACACACATATATCGCAGGCTTCGGTTCTACCTTAACTATCGATAAATAAATCTGACACGATATATACACGTTCACAGCACACACACACACCACTTGCTTCTATACGGAGCGTGAGGAAGATTTGAAGCATGTGAACACGGATCGTATCAAGCTTGACTGACTGAAAATATTAAAGTGTTCCTCTCGATTGCATCAAATACAGAAATAGAGCTCATACTGGGAAACACATTTCCTAATATTACTTTGAATAACAAACACGTTTTCACTTTAATACGTCCGATATATTAACTTATATTGCAATAGCACTTTCTAGAACTGTACTCTACATCTAAAGTGGTTATTTTGTTTAAAAAATGTAGGGTGTAAATTATATATATATATATATATATATATATATATATATATATATATATACATGCGCGCGCGCGCTTGTGTGTAGTGATAATTTATTAAAAAAATATAGTTTAACGTTTTCATTGGATAATAGTTCCAGCAAAAATTTAACGAAATTCACTATATACATTTCTTCACATTATTGTTGGAATCTTTTAATGATGGCCACGTAACGGCGCCAACTTGAACCAATCACACAAACGTTTTCTCAAGACGTATTTGTAAATTTATTGACATTCTATTCATATTTCTAAACACAAATTCTTCATAAATTTTTTTAAAAACGTTTTAAGTAATGTTACGTGAAAAAATAACATCAACTTTAAAAAAACTTGATTTAAATTAATAATGTTGAAATATAAACAAAAAAATTGCAAAATAAAACATTTATCTATAAGTAAGCAATATTCCTTCATAAAGTTTTATCAATATTGACACAGTGAGTTATTAAATAACAGGACGAGCAACGGTACTGAACCCACTGTAATTTTTGAAAAGTCGTTTTCTACTACATAAATAATCAATATACACTTCTTAAATTATTCATTGTATATTATAATAAGAGGATACATTGTAGGAAGGTTGTGTGTTGGTAACAAAAGGGTTACATCAACCAAAATCGACAAAATTTCAACCACGTTTCAGACACAATTAGGAGGAACTGTATAAGAGAAGGGGCCTACTTTGATGATGTCAAATTGAGATAGACGTTTGTGGAATGTTGAAACGAGCCTCCGTGTGTTTTATATTTTGTAAAACATTATTTCGATGATCTACGTTTAACGAAATATTTCAGAAAAACAGCAACAAAAACGAATTGTTAAGAAGTAGTTCTTGTTTATTTAGACTTTTAAAATATTTTAAAAATTTATTTTAAATCCATATCAAAAGTCGATTTTACAATACAAAATTTATCAAAAAGTTGGACAGCGTTATTGCTAACAAAGCTAAATATATTCAAAATCAGCCGCCTCTGAATTTAAAGTGTAACATGAAACTTAAGTATATATTTATTTTTAAAAGATTTTCAAACGTGTTGGGCAGCAAACTGAACAAAACATATTTTTGTTAACTTCAGGAATAATGTTAATAAGAAGTCTTTATTAAGAAGTATTAATAATCTAAAATTTTAAGAAGTCAGCGATGTACCTAGTCTTCTATCTATCTGATTTGTTTATCTGTGGTACCTAGATTTTTCCCAATATTATTAATTTTATTTACCAATATTATTAATTTTAATTGACAATATTAATGGGTTACAATTGGATGCGACAATAGCGAGTACGTGCTGTATACACTAATAATCTCTGCTAGTAGTGATCTGTGGCCGGATGATCGATACATTACTGCCGGTGTGACAACTCATCTGTGTACAATCCACTCGTCCCATTGTTAGCACAGTCAAGCGTAGAATATACACATTACATATCTATTACGCCTAAATTTCAAAACTCCACTATCACGTTTCTATAAACTTCAACCTATATTGTTTTATGTAACATAATTAATTTCATAGCTTCTATAATAGGGTTGATTTTAATTTATTGTTGCCGTAAATAAAAATAAAAATCTGTGAGTTTATCAGACTGATGACAGAGTGTTTGTTAGCAGAAGTAAAACAATGGTAGGTTTGCGATAGTTTTTATTCACACCTATAACAAGCCATATAATAATAGGATTAAAAGACAAGAACAAAGAACATAAAAAAGCTTACATTAAACCAAATATTCATAACTCGAACCTAGCCACTCACGCTCTCTAAAATTAAGACACTTTTCCCACTTTATAAAATATAAATTTATTGTAAAAGGTACAAAAATCTTAAATATGACTTTCTGGGAACAATTGCAAATTTATAAACTAAAAATAACATAATAATTGGTGGACACACGTACACACACACACACACACACACACACACACACACACACACACACAAACACACACACTCTTTTAAACAAGAACATTTATGAAAATAATGGTTCATTGACTTTTCTATCAATTAAATATTATTGATGGTAATAATTATTGAGGTGCGCGCGCGCGTGTATGTAGTTTTTTTAATCTCGAACTGAAAGTATTTTCTGTTCCGCAGAAAGAGTAAGAAGCGTCTAAAGACGTTTTCACTTTAAAATTGTTGTTTTATTATTAAGTTTTTATATTCTCAGCGATTAAAACTCGCCTTTCGTATTATACTAATGCCACTATTCTACAGTCCTTCAAATTGAACAAGACCTATAAAGGCCTCTTAAAAGCCTTATAAAATCGTAGTGACAATTGCGTGACCCTTTAACAGTTGTGGAACGTCATTAGTGTCAGAACAAACGCACTGACGGCTTTACAGTATCGTTAACAACGGCCGTAATGTAAATACGATGTCTGACAAAGTCTCACGGCATGACCTCGAACTATCTGGCGCTATTAATTTGTCGCGTGCTTTGCGACAGGCGCTACAGGAATTCGTGAGGGAAACCGTTATGTACTTCGTAATATACAAAGCTATATAACAGTGTTGCAATGAAGTTTACACGGTTCGTCCTGGATATAACAAATGTGTCAGTAATACAAGGACGTACTACACACAGTAACAGGTTGGCACGAGGCGAACCTAGAGGCAGGTATGAACAGTCCGTTGAACTGTAACGTTACACAATCCTTGTCAGCTATCAGTTAATCAGTTACCCTGTCTTCCCCTGACAATTAGCTGTAATAATGCACCTTACATTACGTAAAAAGTTTTGATTTGTTTTTTTAAGGTAGAAGATTAACTTCATAATTACTATATTACAAAGTTATTTTTATTTATGGAAATCATAAATGTTTTAAAACTTAAGTAAAACTATTATAAAATAATTTATCTGAATTTATCCCTAAATCAATTTAGGTGAAAAATTACACAAGGTTTTACTATTCGTATGTATTATTTAAAATAAACTAAAATCAAGAAAACATTTATTTGACGGGGACCATAAATAGTGCCTAAAGTTCGGTCAGCGGCAAATCTAGCCTAAACACACTAACATATATAAAACTGTATACAACCGAATTTTTCATTATAAGAAATATTTCACCATTAAATCTCCTTTACTGACTATTTACTTCCAACTGTTTAACACGTAACCACGTATTTGACGCCACCGTATTTTCCACAAAATCTCCTTTACTGTGTATTTACTCCCCATGTACCACACGTACGCTCATATTTCATACCACTGTATTTTACCACTAAATCTCTTTTACTGTGTATTTACTTCCCATTGTACTAGCTTGTAAGCACATATTTTATGCCACCGTGTTTTACCACTAAATCTCCTTTACTGCGTATTTACTTCCCATTGTACTACTCGTACGCTCGTATTTCATACCACTGTATTTTACCACTAAATCTCTTTTACTGTGTATTTACTTCCTATTGTACTAGCTTGTAAGCACATATTTTATGCCACCGTGTTTTACCACTATATCTCCTTTACTGTGTATTTACTTCCCATTGTACCACTCGTACGCTCGTATTTCATACCACTGTATTTTACCACTAAATCTCTTTTACTGTGTATTTACTTCCTATTGTACTAGCTTGTAAGCACATATTTTATGCCACCGTGTTTTACCACTATATCTCCTTTACTGTGTATTTACTTCCCATTGTACCACTCGTACGCTCGTATTTCATACCACTGTATTTTACCACTAAACCTCTTTTACTGTGTATTTACTTCCTATTGTACTAGCTTGTAAGCACACATTTTTTGCCACCGTGTTTTACCACTAAATCTTCTTTACTGCGTATTTACTTCCCATTGCACCACTCGTACGCTCGTATTTCATACCACTGTATTTTACCACTAAATCTCTTTTACTGTGTATTTACTTCCCACTGTTCCAACATATTTCATGCCACCGTGTTTTATTATTATCATTTTTCTTACCTAAAAGTCTTCCGAGCGTTTAACTTTGGAGGAACTTTATCGATGACTCACACGAGCCGAGGGAAAGTTTGGCAATAAATGCTAAAAAGGTTTCCGCAAAAAAGTATTCGATTGTACCTGACAGAAGGTTTCTTAATACCCGCAAAATATACTAACTTTTGATAGTAGCAAATAAAACTGTACAAATATCCAAAATAGAACTATGAAAGTCAAATTGTTGTTAATACATTTGTTCAACTTGTCGATACTAATATATAGCCTAACAATATTAAATAACTAAATAAAATCAAAACTCAAAACTCATTTGAAAATTTAAAAAAAATCAAAATAATAACACAAGAAGTTAAATAAATTATTATAAAACAAAAAATAAAATATTTCAATGTAAAATATTGATTCAGCACATATATAAATATCTGCAGATAAAAATATAAATATAGCAGCACAAGATTAGTAAAGCTACCACAATGATAACACTTGAAATGTATTCCGGTTACTTTTTTCTTATATCACCGCATCCATAAAATTAAGTTTTATCTATAAAGAGACTCACTGGAAAGTGTTTTAGATTCATCATTTTATGCTATTAATATACATTGTAATTGATTTTTTATTCAAATTATTTCAGCGATACATCTCAACGTGTTTTAATTCTGTATGTAAAATCTTTACATTATGGCAAACAAATTATCAGTGATATGTTTGAAGAAAACACTATGTTTGATAGGATTTAAAAATTACATTTCTGTTCATCACATCGCTTACTTTAGAGTCTTTTCGCCTGTTCCAGACAAAACACTTAAAACGGTTTAGTGTTTGAAACACTGGAACTTCCTTATTGTAGCAATTTACCCACGCTGTGCACGTTACCCGTTAACAGTTGATGTCTGACATAAAAGGATGCCCTGAATGTAATGGTTCGCCATCTATAATGAGCCAAACTCTGCGAATTGTGGAACAAAGAGCTGTGAATAAACGTAAACTATATCATTACTTCCCTTTGATATAATGGTTAACAAGGATATAATATATAAATGCATACAAGTACTTGGTCTGAGGATATCTCGCTTCCTTAAATGCGGGAAATCTGTATATGACATTTCCAACAACGCGATGCTTAGAATATATATATATATATATATATATATATATATATATATATATATATATATATATATATATATATATATATATAGAATATCAAATGTGTTTTCCTGTTAGAATATTTTTAAGATCAAATAATACACACAAATACAGGAATATTTAATTTATTGAACAATAAACTCTAAGCTTTTCGTTGGCTTACATTACCAACATCTTCAGGAGTTACAATATTAAGAATCCTGAAGAATATTAAGAATCTTAATATTGTAACTCCTGAAGATGTTGGTAATGTAAGCCAACGAAAAGCTTAGAGTTTATTGTTCAATAAATTAAATATTCCTGTATTTGTGTGTATTATTTGATCTTAAATATATATATATATATATATTAAAACAACACAGGTTATTCAAATACAAGAATATTTATTGTATTATATTCTTGTATTTGAATAACCTGTGTTGTTTTAAATTATTAAACAAGAAAACGTATTTTATATATACATATATATATATACACGTGTGTGTGTTTTGTGTGTGTGTGTGTGTGTGTGTATTGTGTATGTGTGTGTGTGTGTGTGTGTGTGTGTTTGTTTTGTGTGTATGTATGTGTGTGTGTGTGTGTGTGTGTGTGTGTGTGTGTGTGTTGTGTGTATGTGTGTGTGTGAGTGTGTGTGTGTGTGTGTGTGTGTGTGTGTGTGTGTTGTGTGCGCGTGTTTTGTGTGTGTGTGTGTTGTCTGTACGTGTGTGTGTGTGTGAATGTGTGTGTGTGTGTGTGTGTGTGTGTGTGTGTGTTGTGTGTGTGTGTGTGTGTGTGTGTGTGTGTGTGTGTGTGTGTGTGTGTGTGTGTGTGTGCATCTTTAATCATAGTAACACTTATCACTCACTTTTGAATATACTTAAACAAGAATCTTGCTTAAAAGTTTTGCAAATGGAATTTCCATAGCTACAGTACTCCCATTTCCGAGCATTAGAAGACTACGGTCTCTCACGTCCAACCACTTCAGGGACAGCTGACGAAAGTCGACCCCCCAAAAAATATCAAGTGAGATTCATGTTTCAGTACATATAATATGTGTACTTTGTGGCATATAATTATACTTTGTGCATACATTAGCATCTACTTTGTGTGCTGTTAACGGAAGTGAGTGTGGTGAGTGCTTTTGTGTTCAAAAATGAGGCAAATGTTATCTAGTGTGTGTGTGTTTGTGGGTATGCATACGTGGGTGCACGCGCGCGTGTGTAATATACACACACACATTCATAATTATTTACCAAGGAATTGTACACATCCCGTATTGAGCGTGGTGATCACTTATATCTTGACCAATAATAAATATTCATAAACCTGTTAAGATACTGTTAGCAGATTCTAGGGAAACTTGGTCCTTCAGCAAGTTCTACTCGTCCTAAGCAGTTCTGGGAAGACGGGCAATTTTGTACTGTTTAGTTTGAGTATCGTATCAAGTGGCGGTCATCAGTCCTGGCCAAACAATAAGACCTTCGGCCTCGTACTGGTGCCTCGGGCCTGGCGACAGTGACTATCTCGGGAGTCACATCTCTCGAGTCGTATCCACATGCTAAACTGTAGGATTCTGTCAAACATTAGCATCTACTTAACGAAAGCGAGTGGCGAGTTCCTTTTCAGAAACACAATGGCGAATGTTAGCTAGTGTGTGCGTGCGTGCATGCGCGTGTATGTAATATACACATATAGCTGCATTTAATAGTTTTAATAGTAGATCTACAAACAAAACTTATTTGGAAATTGAATAATTATGTATTTTAATAATATTTAAAACTCTTTTTCTCCTAGAAATTGTGTAATTGCAATAAGATATGCACACGTAAATAAAAATTGTTAGTCAGAAGTAACGATAATTCCCATTAACAAGATCTCATATATAACAAGAATATAGAATAACACTACCACATATTAGCGATAAAACTAAAATATCAATAAACCCATTGTAGTAATTAATTTTGCGAAGTATTTAACCGCACGTGAATTTTACTAATAACTCCAAATACCATCGAGCGATGTTTTGAACATGGGTAGTACTTAATCGCATGACGCATTGTGGAAACTCCATCGACTGTGAATAAGCGAGCGTCCATAATTAATATTGGCGGTCATCACTAAGCTTCGGAGTAATCCGCTTGTCCATCGAGGCTGGATAAAAACCTGGTACATTCATTTGTTAGCCGCATCAATAATATACTATTTATTCACACTTCATGTACAACTAATTAACCAGTATAAATTTCAGGAACTGTTTTAAATTTTAAAAAAGAGATTAAAGAGGTAGGTTATAAAAGCTACACTTTAAATTATAAAAATATGATTCTTATGGCTTTTTTTTAAGAATGTAAATTTAAAAGTTGTGTATAAAAATAATAACACAATCACACATTTACTAGGCAATATTAAAAATAAGATAGAAACATTAGATAAATCAGGGATTTACAAAGTGAATTGTAATAATTGTGATCAAATGTACATTTTCAAAACTGGTTTAAATGACGGCTAAATTCTTGGTTTTTGACATTAACGTCCTGTAATAAACCTACCGAAAACTGTCGCTATTATCCAGCGCACAAGTGGAGTTCGAGTGGAGCGCCCTTATTCAGTTTGATATTCATAGTGGAGAAGACAATATTTTCTTTAAGAATTCCAAACCTACTGCACGAACATCTTAAAAATCAATCTACTTTAGAGCCCAGATTAAATTTAATAACTAAATTATACTGTCATTACTACAAAAGTTAAGATTTTCATGACTTACGTAAAAAAAAAATAGAATTTTGTAGCTGAATTTACTGCAAATTAAACTCAGTAAAGAAAATTGAAACACGTTTCATAATAAATTTAACTTAAAAATAAGTATTGAACATATTTACACCACGCCCACCGGTCTAGTATAATTACGTCACGCCTACTGGTCCAGTAAATGTACGTCACCTTCACCTATCTAGTATAATTATGTCACGCCTACAGATTTCGAATATTTAAACCACGCCCACTGTTCTAGAATATTGATACCACGCCCACTGGTCTATAATATTGATATTCAAAAAATGTCACACAACTGTATTTGGTACTATCAATATAACAATAATGAAAATTACATTATTAAAGAAACGTGAAGGTGACTGATTAATGGAACGCGTAATAGAATGAATTATTCGTTGAGAGTTGGCGTTCGTTATCGTTTATTTATTATATTTCCTCAGACCCTTTGCTCTCTTTACAATAAACTGTTTTTAATTCGTAATATATTTTCCTTTTAAGACGCGATGATTTTACTGTCTAACCACTCCTTTCTACTTTAGCCAAGACAATGGTGACAACGATCTGTACCTTAGACAAGGAGACAGAAACGACTGCAATCTTTGCTAACAAAACCCACGTCAAACTTTGTAAAAGCTCTACCGACAAAACCTCGCTGCAAAGTTTGATCCTCGACAAATCGACAAACACTTGCGATCCCATTTCTTTTGATCTTATCGTTACAAAATCCTTCCAACAACTTGTCCGCTGCTCTTAAGAGTTTCCAATTCTCGAAAAGCTTTATGCTTAACCTCTGTCTTCTATTTTGAAAGAGACTTGAGTTGTTTTACGAGTATTTATATTGGATTCAGTCATAAATGATACTGAATAAAAAACGTATACCTGGTGATGTAAAAAGTTCTTGGGATCACTTTAAAAACAAAAAATAAATTGACAAAGAAGATACATACATTAAAAATTTTGAAAAAATACAAAATATTCATACTTTAGAACACGTTATAAAATCATGTTTCCTAACAAGAAGTCAATATGGGATAAAAAATTATACCCGGTGATGTAGAGAGTCCAAGGGATTACGGAAAATTAACACGTCATAGCAATTGTAAAACACAAAAAGTAACCTCAATTTACATACCACTTTATATTGTCAGGATTCTTTGTAAGAAACATTGCACTACGCTAAATAACAATATAGCTATACAAAAATTGGTTAATATAGATTTGGTTATAAAAAAAAGGAACGAATCGTAAGCTAACCGATTGAAAAGTGAATTAGTTTCCATATTCGTAAACGTTACTTATTAACACACTTGAGATGGAGTCACGAACCTGCCACCGATGAGTCACTATTAGGCTTCGCTCTAAACACTAACAGTTTTATAAGCTGTAATATTTAAGTATTTTTCGAACAATTTTTTGATTCTATATTATTATTCTCTGGAAATAGAGGCCAAACACTACGTAATGCCACTCCTAAAGGTAATAGAAAAGATAACTGTCATTAATTTTCGATTTCAGATATTTATTAAATATCGACAAAATTATGTCGTATTTGACTTCTCTTTCCAAGGAATAATATGTAGAATCCAAAAATGTCAGTAAAAATTTCCTAAATAACTAGGTTTAGTAAGTGACTCATAGAAAACTATCGCAGATCAGCGCGTGTGAATGTGTACGCGCGTTGAGGTGCAAGCTAAAAGCGTAATCATTTAGGTCGTTTCCTAGTTTGGATATACTGTAAAAATTACATAAATTTCGTGATAATTTATTCAGGTATAGTTATTCTCGTCAGGAATATGTTTTGTCTTTCGTGACGTGATAAAATGGTGCGTATGTGTTGCAAAGTGTGTTGATGTTACGAGTAAATGTTGGCTACACACATCTTGCAAATGGAAATAAATGCGTTTTTCTCTTCGCACTTTGTTTCAATTACCAAGCGAAAGCTGTTGTGTAGATTAATAGAGCCTACCGTATCGCTTATGCCTATTACAAAAGTTTCACATAAATTCCTGTCAACACAAACACAGGTTTTGGTCTTAAGAAGAGGTTTCTTCTAGATCATAGATTTTTCCTTAAATGATGTACTGACAACCTAACCTGCTTCCTAGAAATTTTTTTCAATTTTACACTATATTAGGTACACGCCGCATGCGCGCCGAGTTGTTTAGCCTTGGTACAGCTTTTTGATAACGTCTCTCGTTGGCTAAACGAGGGGTATTGGGTATTCACCTTCCCGTGAAAAATTATTAAGTTTATTTTTAATTTATACTCGCCACGCATTACTTTAAAATTACCAGTTTTGTTATAACAGTTTCGTTAATTTCATAAGAAAATTTAAATGGTTATAATTTCAAGTTACTGTCATATAAAACGAGTTAACAGTAAACTGAAAGCTGTTAATAGATATGTGAGCACAATATCCAAAATATACTTCAATGTTTGTAACTTGGTTTGGCAGTTAAAACATGAACTGAGACCCTCTAAATAACTATATATGCCTTATAGCTATGAATATGAATAATCGTATTACAGGATTAAGCTAACAAGAGGATTAGACTAGTCTAGGAGATCCACCTTAGTTCGAGGGTCCAGCCTTTGGATAAGGCCAACCGATAGTGGATAAAGGTCACATTGCACTATCTGGATGTGTAAATGAAGGTACGGAAATCTAGCTGTTCGGAGGGTTCAACTGATCCCAAGCAGTTCCGCAAAAACGGTAGTGACTATTTGGAGCATCATCAGAAGCGGACTGGTTACTCTTCCAGGACTTCAGTAAGGCTCTCCTCCATCCCGGCCCTGACGCTTGTCACGAGTTTGAGGCGGGATTTGTGTTGTCATGGATTCACATACGGGAATGTAGATTATCCTAGGACTTGCTCTATCTTTGTGTTTCGTTGTTGTGCAGGATTGAGAATGTGTACCATTCGTCCTCACTCTTCGTTTTCCCTATCATTATCTTCTACAAATCTTTCAACACTCTGGAATGTCAGAGGATTCAGTTTTTTAAATGAGGAGGCAAAGAAGTCTCGTAGAATTAAAATTTCCTTGTAGAAAGATGTTTGAGAAAATGAATAGGTTTGCTTTCAAGACAATTATTTTTAAAATCTGTAATTATGTTTGGTAAATGTACCCTTTATATTGTAATGTTTTTTTTTATTGCCGCGTTGTAGCCGGTATTTAGCGCAAGTAGTAACTATTAGTTCCACTGAGGGCAGCACTGTACGGTCTAAGATTTTATCAGCTGATCGTTAAGCATTTTTAATTAAAAACACCAAGTCAGGACGAGGAGTAGAATAAGAGAGTTATTGAGAGAGGTTCGTAAGAGACCAGTGCCAGCGGAGACCAAGGGATCAATCTCCGATCGATCGGATTTAGATCCAGCTACAGAGATAACTCTTTCATAATTATTCTGCGACACAAAACCCACGGCACTAGGAAGGCTGTTAAAAAACATTTTTTTTTTGTGGGATTGGGCTTTCTTAATCTTATTTTGGGGCATGACTGTGTTATTCAGCCTTCCTAACGGTGATGTAACAATATGTATAGTAATGTAATCATCATTCAGAACTATTTGAAATGTTTGAAATGTAAAATAAATTTAAATAATAAAATTTGTCAACCTTGTTAACAATGTTAACCGAAAATACAGTTTTTGCGAAAATAGATTTTATATATACGTAATTTTGATGTATTAAAAACATTAAACCGTAATTTAAAACAACAGATCTAGCGATAGAACATGCTAATGATAGCAGTACCGTGTGAACGTTGGCAATTGACTTCGTAGAGGCAAACTTGCGACGGGTGTTCGAGTTGATTTAATAAGTAATACTACGGGAAACTTTGGATATCGCTCCTAGCTACGCTCTGCTCACAGAGATAGAAATAATCTCATGCAGCTTAAGTTAGAGAACGGTGCGAATGGAGTCTATAGTGGAGAACTTCGAGACTAAAGGGATGATCATTAAATTTACCAAGATAATATTACCTCCATATAATACGGTAGGGTGTTATCTATATAATTGTTAATTACGTAGATTAACATTGTAAAAAATACGTAACGGAAATGGAAACATTTTTGTTACATTACTACTTTATTGCAAATGCAGTACGAATTAAAAGTACAACTTTTAAAACCAAGTATTTAGTTAAGAAAAGCAAATTCACATTAGCAGTTGTTACAGGTTAATTTTAAAACATAATATAGTTGCGTTTATCGTTTTCCTTAAGGTTTTTATTAACTTTCAGTAACTGATAAAATATAATCATATGTTTTATAAAAACTTATATCTTTATAGTATGATAACCAATACATAATAGGGTGTCTCATTGGCGTAACAACTGCACTCAGGCCAGAGTAGGGCGGTTTATTGGAGAAGGGTAACTCCAGGGCTCAATCAGACCTATATAGAGTGAAGGTCGGGCTAGAGAAAGGGCACAATCATTCTCTGGTATTGGAAATAGAGAAAAATATGGAAACGCTGCTCTCAATCAAGGTAAAGAGGGGTTTCTATGATGAATAGAGGTAAAATCCAAATGGAGGGTTGTAGCGTAGAGAAATTAAAGTTTAGTTAAAAACTAGCTCATTAGTGAAATGGAATTGAAACATTTATATGTTTCTGGTTTCATTTCAATAGAAATTGATCGTTAAAACTGTTATTTGTATTAACTACAAGGTAATTGGCAATTACTTTAACGGACTTAGTTTTACTCTAAAATGTTTTAGATAATTATGTAATATAATGATTTAGTATAAAAATAATTAACTTAATAAATAGAATCACGGTTAAATATATTTTAATAATTCTAATTATTAAGTAAATTAAGGTAAACTATATTCATTATATGAATGCAATAAAAATCACTGGCGAGTGAGTGTATTGCTGTAAAATCTGTAAAAACCTTTATTCACATGCAAAATCTGAAACTGATTTTTGTACTCTGCTCAAACAGTAATTATTTCTTCTCTCTTTGTTAAATTTGTTTATTTTTATATTTTTTTGTATTTAAATGAATTACAGAATTATTTATCTTCTTGTATAATGTTGACGGCAAGATGACCTCTCCTTCGCCTTACGACAAGTGTAGGCCATAAAACGACAACGTAAGTCTAACTACAACCATGCAACTATTAGAATCCGAAGATAATAGCCATCACAAGTTATCTTCTTGTATAATGTTGACGGCAAGATGACCTTCTCTCCTTCGCCTTACGACAAGTGTAGGCCATAAAACGACAACGTAAGTCTAACTACAACTATGCAACTATTAGAATCCGAAGATAATAGCCATCGCTAGTTATCTTCTTGTATAATGTTGACGGCAAGATGACCTTCTCTCCTTCGCCTTACGACAAGTGCAGGCTATAAAACGACAACGTAAGTCTAACTACAACCATGCTACTATTAGAATCCGAAGATATTAGCCATCACAAGTTATCTTCTTGTATAATGTTGACGGCAAGATGACCTTCTCTCCTTCGCCTTACGACAAGTGCAGGCTATAAAACGACAACGTAAGTCTAACTACAACCATGCAACTATTAGAATCCGAAGATAATAGCCATCACAAGTTATCTTCTTGTATAATGTTGACGGCAAGATGACGTTCTCTCCTTCGCCTTACGACAAGTGTAGGCCATAAAACGACAACGTAAGTCTAACTACAACCATGCAACTATTAGAATCCGAAGATAATAGCCATCACAAGTTATCTTCTTGTATAATGTTGACGGCAAGATGACGTTCTCTCCGTCGCCTTACGACAAGTGTAGGCCATAAAACGACAACGTAAGTCTAACTACAACCATGCTACTATTAGAATCCGAAGATAATAGCCATCACAAGTTATCTTCTTGTATAATGTTGACGGCAAGATGACGTTCTCTCCGTCGCCTTACGACAAGTGTAGGCCATAAAACGACAACGTAAGTCTAACTACAACCATGCTACTATTAGAATCCGAAGATAATAGCCATCACAAGTTATCTTTTGTATAATGTTGACGGCAAGATGACCTTCTCTCCTTCGCCTTACGACAAGTGCAGGCTATAAAACGACAACGTAAGTCTAACTACAACCATGCAACTATTAGAATCCGAAGATAATAGCCATCACAAGTTATCTTCTTGTATAAAGTTGACGGCAAGATGACATTCTCTTCTTCGCCTTACGACAAGTGTAGGCCATAAAACGACAACGTAAGTCTAACTACAACCATGCTACTATTAGAATCTGAAGATATTAGCCATCACAAGTTATCCTCTTGTATAATGTTGACGGTAAGATGACCTTCTCTCCTTCCCCTTACGACAAGTGTAGGCCATAAAACGACAATGTAAGTCTAACTACAACGAGAGGGGTAGTAAAATCTATAGTTTTTGTTTTAAACCCGCTTTTTGTTGAATACATTATCAGGGCCCTCCCTGCTTCTTAAGCATTATGTTCTAAATATAATCATGTAAATACATCCTATATAATATATGTATTATTATAATACTATTATATATTAAAACAGGCTTCTTTCAAAACATCTAGATAACAAAACTGTAATATACCTTTGGTAAGTAGCGTTATGTGTGTGAGAGGACGGCTGATCACCGGAGCCCAGCACCAACAAGGGCTTCGCCTATATTTTGTGATCAAATCCGAATTACAAAAGCCTGCAGCTTTATATTTTATATTTCGTATAGTTATTTATGATAATGACGATCTGTTCATTGAAACGCGTATGAGATAATAAATGATAGATTGAGACTTTGTCTTCCTAATTCTATTATTTATTTATTGTAAATTCTTCAGAAGAACACAAGCCAAATAAATAAAGTACACAAATACGAGATTATCACTAGCTTTTGAATGTGTATTCTAGATTTACTAAAACATGCACAAACAAACTGGGTATACATTTCTTTCCAGATATTCCGATACTGAAACTTCGACAGTTCAGAGTATCGAAGTTTGAACTTCGAAGTATCGACGTATTATAGTTCAATTTTAATAGAATCGATTACTATGACTTGTCAGAACTATTTCCTTTAAGGTGGTTCTGGTCAAACTTTGTACGGGAGCAGACCTTTGAAATTACTCATAAATGGGAGCGCAGGGCTTTATAAAGTTTCCCTTTGCCGGGCTTCTGTACATTTGCAATTTAAATTAAACCTTGTACGCGGTTAAACATTCAGGGAACACGGTTTCCATGGCTTTATGCTGGCAATGTTTGAGCAGAGCGGGCTAATACATAATATTAAACGCTGATATTAAATTAAATGGTAATTTTTTTAGAAACATTTACTTCGTTGTGTTTAAATATTGTACAATATAAAATATTATATTATATACTGTAATATTCAAGAACTTTATCTTGTGGTTATTTATACCCTATTATATTAAAACTAAATCATTGTCAGAAAATGTTTTTAATAAAATGAATTTAAATAAATGAGTTTTCAGCGGATAATTAATCGTTTGCTTTAAGCTCACTAATTTCGAAGACTGCGTTATTGGAAAGTGGATAGAGGTAAAATATTTAAAATTTTATATTGATAGTTTCTAAATCAATAACGTCTTCACAAGTATAGCCTTCTTAAACCAAATAAATTTTAATAAAAATCTTGGGTTTTTCATTGTGTTTTTCGTATTTGTTGTTATTTTTATATTAGGTAACATAGGACTATAGCGTAGGATTATGTTAAACGAGAATGTAACGTAACTTGACCTTTTAGGCACACGCTTATATTGTTTCACTTGTAAATTGCACGTTTTAATGATTTAACTCTTAGTCACAAAAAATCCATAAATTATTGTCGATTTCAGATCTATTAACCATTAGTAAAACTAATTTTTTCAATAAATTTATAGATATTCCAATTTTGTAAGTGAGTTAACCTGATAGTTCAAAAGGCAGTAAGGATACAATTTATAGATTTCAAACGTTTAATAATAACTTATCAATAGTATATTCAGCGACATCTAGCAGCGAAAGACTGAAACATCTACGACGAAACCAGTTTTATAGAAACAGCAAACGTAAATAGTATTGTGCATCTTCATATTAACATTTACAGTAATTAGTTCACTTGTGGGAAAAATATTAAAATAAATTGAATAAATAATAAAACTAAAACTATCCAACAATTTGTTAACTATACACAAAATTATATCAGCAGTCCCTGAAGCGAATCTTTTTAAATTTTCTACAATTTTCCGGTAATAAGAAATAGAGTATTAGAAAATATTATAAACTTGTAATATAATACACAATTCAGAATATGCCTGGAACACAATATAAGACATTATTCTTGGCTTTTTTTTTGTAAATTGGCAATATAAGCTGTTACTCGATGAAAACAAATTGCAATATAACGAGGAAATATTGGGGAAGAGATTCATCAGAACGTTTCTGCGAGGATAAGTGAATCAGGAACGACGTCATTTCTACAACGACCCCTTTCCGAAAGGTTTGCCGTACACATTTCCTACCCCATTATTAATATCACTCTTCATTCTCTGCACCCTTATTTTTCCTAAAAATTGAAATATTATGGGAATAAAATACCCGCTCGGAAGAGTGTTTTCCTACACATTTTCGTCACTTATTTAATTTTACAAGTTTTATAAACAACTGCCATCATTTTATAACACAAAAACAAAAAGAAAAGAAAACGTTAAAAACGTGGATGATCAATATTTACTGATATATGAACTCTAAACTATATTAAAAAAAAAAAATTAAAAAATGCACAATTAATTTATTCTTTCATGTTGAAAATAAAAACTAAAATTTAAGAATCCTTCATCTATCTAGGTATGGCGTGCTTACGTCGTTAAAGTCTCCAATATGTATAATGTGACGTATATCGTTGTACAGTATATCACGATTGAGGAGGCCTAATACCGGATAGGGAGGGATTATGAATATATATATATATATATATATATATATATATATATATATATATTTCAAAAACAAGAATACTTTTAATGAATATATTTATTCAAAGCTTTTCGCCGATTAAATAGTATCAGCATCTTCAGGAAAAAAAATTATCTAATAAAATACTTTTACAAAATTAAAACATATGTCATAAGACATATGATTTAATTTTGTAAAAGTATTTTATTAGATAATTTTTTTTCCTGAAGATGCTGATACTATTTAATCGGCGAAAAGCTTTGAATAAATATATTCATTAAAAGTATTCTTGTTTTTGAAATATTTTTAATTTAATAACTATATATACAAGAAAACATATCACCATATTTAATATATATATATATATATATATATATATATATATATATATATATATATATATATATAGGGAATAAGACATAGATATAAAACAATCTAGCAGACGATATCGAGCATTACGTGAGCAAGGTCATTTACCTGAAAGCACTAACTCTCTGGCGGAGTCTCTTGAACATCGCGTAAGGAGGGTAGCTTACCTGAAGTCTGACCTCATCCGAGGTGAATGGTTATTGGCAGGTTAGTGGACACCGCATGTAAGCTATAGTGGAGATTGGCAAAAACGTTTCGTGGCGAACAAATGAACTGTATTTAAACAATCTAATGTAAACGTAATGCTGAAGAGTGTAGTGGGATGTTTTTATTGAAACGTAAACGTGCTGAAACCTATCATGCTGGTATGAAAATGGGGCAAGACGTAAACGTAAACTTGCTGAGACCTATCATGCTGGTATGAAAATGGGGCAAGACGTAAACGTAAACTTGCTGAAACCTATCATGCTGGTATGAAAATGGGGCACGACGTAAACGTAAACGTGCTGAGCCCTATCATGCTGGTATGAAAATGGGGCACGACGTAAACGTAAACGTGCTGAAACCTATCATGCTGGTATGAAAATGGGGCAAGACGTAAACGTAAACTTGCTGAGACCTATCATGCTGGTATGAAAATGGGGCACGACGTAAACGTAAACGTGCTGAAACCTATCATGCTGGTATGAAAATGGGGCACGACGTAAACGTAAACGTGCTGAGCCCTATCATGCTGGTATGAAAATGGGGCACGACGTATACGTAAACTTGCTGAGACCTATCATGCTGGTATGAAAATGGGGCACGACGTAAACGTAAACGTGCTGAGCCCTATCATGCTGGTATGAAAATGGGGCACGACGTATACGTAAACTTGCTGAGACCTATCATGCTGGTATGAAAATGGGGCACGACTTAAACGTAAACGTGCTGAAACCTATCATGCTGGTATGAAAATGGGGCACGACGTAAACGTAAACGTGCTGAGACCTATCATGCTGGTATGAAAATGGGGCACGACGTAAACGTAAACGTGAAGGAACGCAAAAAAGTTAAGATGTAAACAAGCTGAAACGTAAACGTGCTAAAAAATTTACGTACTGAAATGTAAACATGCTGAAACGTAAATGGGACGAGACGTAAACATATTGAAACTTGAACCTCTTCATACGTAAACGTGGAAAATCCTAAACCTGAAAGAACGGTAGAGTGCTGAGATGTAAACAAGCTGAAACGTAAACGTGCAGAAACGTAAATAAGCTGGGACGTAAACGTGGTGAAAAGTAAACGTGCTAAGCGTTAACAGACCGAAACATAAACATGCTAAAACGTAAATTTTCTGAGACGTAAAAGGGCCTAGAAGTAAATATGCTGAGACCTAAACATGCTGAAATATCAAAGGGGTAAGGACTTGAACCTGCATAAACTTAAAAGTGCTGAGACGTAAACGTGCCTAAACGCAAACCTCTTGAAACAAGCCCAATACGTAATCGTGCTGAAATGTAAACGTGCTTAGACGTAAATGGGCCAAGATGAAACACGGAGATACCTAAAAATGCCGAAACAAAATTAGGATGACACAAAACGTGCAGAAATCTAAACTTGTTGAAACGTAAACGTGTTAAAATGTAGGCCTCCTAAGACGTAAGTTTGCTGAGTCATAAACCTGCTGAAAGCTAAACTTTTCTATGACAGGAGAAAGAAGCAGAGAGCGATTTGAAAAAAACAGACTCAATGATAAGGAAGTAAATAATGAGATGAAGTCGTAATACAAACACTTGATAAAAATAACACTAATCAAGAAGAGGAGAAACACTGTTTGTTTAGAAATAATGTATAGAAACACTGTGTATAATAATTACTAAAGTAAACCAAACAATAATCGATGCTTAGAAGCAACTTCATTTATTCAGTTTATTACACATAAATATCAAAAGTAGAACAGTGTAATCAATTCCCTCTTGTTATATTCAAAACAAACGCAAAATAAAAATTGTGATATTATTGTTGTATTTGATGGAGCAGACGGAAGCCGTAAAGTGTGCCTACAAACGCTGCCACAAGATGAGAAAGAAATTGTAACAACGTTTTGACGTTCCAGCTATATCCGATCAACGTGGAAGCCTAAAGGAACGCTGTTTCACTTTATAAAGCTAATAAAGCTCTGACGTTACACGGGCAAGAGATCCAACCGTCTTCTGGCTCCCAATTGTGAATGATTGATAATAAAACGCGAGATCAAATTTCAAAAATTCGTTTTCATTTCAAGGCTTTTATCGAGCGCATACGATAAAGCGTCCGTTCGAATTTTGCAATCTTTACAAAGAAATAAAATAATGTTCCTTTACTGTTGAGATTTTTATTACACGTTTTTATTGTTGAAGATTTATTAAGATTTTTTATTGCTAAGATTTTGCCAAGGTTACATTATTTTATTTTATTTCGGTAGTAAACAATTGTTGTAAATAAGGTTTTAACAATGGAATAATTATCTTGAGATTTTAAACAATGGTCCATGAAGCTAAATCGTTTGATTACTAAGCGAAATAAAAGTAATAAAAACTTAAACACAATCTTCTTACATTCTTGACACTCCTGTCTATATGTTTTTGTAGAGGTAAAAACCTATATTTCCATAATCGTACACTGAATACAGAACACATCGTGAACATATTTCTTTACACTTAAAAGACATTGTGATGTCAACACATTGTATACAAATATAATATTAACTATTAATATAATACTTTCGATGTATTAGAATTTTTAAATTATTATTAATTTATTTATGAAGTAATTAATAACAGAAAAATATAAGCATTACAAAAGTAACAAGGCCCTCGAGTAAGAAAACCAGCTGTAGCATGAAATAGTACGATAATAACTATTTTAAACAACAATACTATAATCTTAACATTTAAAGGAAATAGCAATTGTAAATTATTTTAAATACTCTCGAAATGAAGACGAAATCTCTGTTTTTAAAGCGTCATCATTTTAAGCTCCATGTTGGTTTTCGGAGAACTTCGGGACAATCAGTTCATGTTCGGAAATCTGACGGAAAATGTTCTAACGGCAAGAAATGAATGTTTTTTATAGTCCAAAATATTGTCAAATGCGCCTAAAGATATGTTTAAATAAAAAAACGCTACTTCAATTCTAATCTGATAAAGAGGACATACAAAAGAATATAAATGATGAAAAGAGATTCAAAACGTAAAATGATTTCCAACTATATGGTAACTCTTTCTGAAATAATTTTGTACTTAGTTTTCATTATTATTATTTTTTCAATATAACAATAATATACGCTAATATATTGCTGCTGTTTATCATTTCCTTAAAGATGATAGCTTTATAGTTAGTTTATAATATCTCAGAAATTCATCGTTTGTATGTGGTGACTACCACATGGAATGTGATTGAAAGATTAACGAAGATAACGACGAAAACCTACTAAAAACATAATGACTAACGAATATAAAAAGTGTGATTGAAAGATTAACAAAGATAACGACGAAAACCTACTAAAAACATAACGACTAACGAATATAAAAAGTGTGATTGAAAGATTAACGAAGATAACGACGAAAACCTACTAAAAACATAATGACTAACGAATATAAAAAGTGTGATTGAAAGATTAACGAAGATAACGACGAAAACCTACTAAAAACATAACGACTAACGAATATAAAAAGTGTGATTGAAAGATTAACGAAGATAACGACGAAAACCTACTAAAAACATAATGACTAACGAATATAAAAAGTGTGATTGAAAGATTAACGAAGATAACGACGAAAACCTACTAAAAACATAATGACTAACGAATATAAAAAGTGTGATTGAAAGATTAACGAAGATAACGACGAAAACCTACTAAAAACATAATGACTAACGAATATAAAAAGTGTGATTGAAAGATTAACGAAGATAACGACGAAAACCTACTAAAAACATAATGACTAACGAATATAAAAAGTGTGATTGAAAGATTAACGAAGATAACGACGAAAACCTACTAAAAACATAATGACTAACGAATATAAAAAGTGTGATTGAAAGATTAACGAAGATAACGACGAAAACCTACTAAAAACATAATGACTAACGAATATAAAAAGTGTGATTGAAAGATTAACGAAGATAACGACGAAAACCTACTAAAAACATAATGACTAACGAATATAAAAAGTGTGATTGAAAGATTAACGAAGATAACGACGAAAACCTACTAAAAACATAATGACTAACGAATATAAAAAGTGTGATTGAAAGATTAACGAAGATAACGACGAAAACCTACTAAAAACATAATGACTAACGAATATAAAAAGTGTGATTGAAAGATTAACGAAGATAACGACGAAAACCTACTAAAAACATAATGACTAACTAATATAAAAAGTGTGATTGAAAGATTAACGAAGATAACGACGAAAACCTACTAAAAACATAACGACTAACGAATATAAAAAGTGTAACAAAAACGACTGAAAGCATAACCACTAACAAAGATACAGCTTTGAGGGAATATTTAAAGGGAATAATTTTAAATAAATATTGTTTGCAGTAAACATATTTTTCAACTCCAAGAGATACAAGATTTTATATATTTGAAAAATTATTTACTTCGGAACAATATTTATTCAAAACGCCTGTCATGTTAAAATATTCAAGTTTACAATATCCTAGTGACATGATGAATAGGCTAATATAATTCCATTTAATATCTATAAAGTCATTGCACTGTCAATAAATTGATGCAAAGTAATCTCTTATTAAATTAATGATATAATACAAAAGCAGGCAATGTCTAGTAAATTGAACATCTAAATAGATTCAGTGCAACCACAATCCGGGAGAGGGAAATACTTTATTAGCATTCCTGAGAATAAAGAGCTACATTAACCTGCTCCAAACACAAGCTCAACGTTTACCGGAGAAGATAAAATATTCCTGTTTTATAAAGTCTATTTGTTGAAATCGCTCCCCGGGGCATTCGAAGATTTAAAGACGTTTTTATGCAACATTCGCTAAGAACTTTTACCTCTTCTGAGGTCAACGAATTTTATTTGTGCTTTTGTATTTAAATTCACTTACGCTGATTGTGTGGCAGCAATGTATGTAGAGTTTTTTGTTACACTATGAGTCGTAAGTTTATCTGTTTTGTTCTTGACAAGATAACCAATGATATTGGTTAAAAAAAAAAAAAAATTAAATGGTAAGAAGAGGGATTGGACTTAGATACCTGAAATAAAATGGATTAAAATGGCATTTTGAGTGTACATGCGGGATTGATATTTTGTAGTCACATAAATGAGTATTTTTGAAACATTTAATGGAAATTTTGAAAAAAATAGATGTGTAGAGTTTTTTCAAGAAAACCTTGTGTAGACTTTAGAAAACAAAATGAAAACCTAATTCAGTATGGCCATAACGTTGATCATTTGCAATTTTTTTACTCTAATTACTTACCAACTACTGTTACTTAAAATGTTATAAATTTCAAATTTTAAAACATCTATTTTTTTGCTTTGAATAAATTATTAATATTAAAATCAAATACGATTAAAAATTAAATACAACCAAGATTTACAAAGACCACAAAGATCACAACCAGTTATTTTATTTGCAGATTGTAAAATGGTTGTTTGATAATTTATGTGTTATAATACTGTTCATTTTCTATAAAGAAGCATTCAGTTTATAAAGTTTATTGTGCATGTTTGTGCATTGATCATATGTTCATATTTTTTCAGATTTTCACCACTATTTTTGGTTTGTTACACTTGAACACTTTCTTAAAATATGTATTTTATATAGCAAATGTATAAAAACGAAAACATCTAAGTTGGGATTCTTTGTCGACTATTACCAACAATTCAAAGTTTACTAAAATAGTATGTCACTGAATAAAGCAAATATCTTTCTTGCAACAGTTTAATTGGTTATACTAAAGCTCGCTTTATCTTGGAGTTTATTGTTATTAATTATGCACAACGTAATTTAGTTTTCACAGACTATGAGCATTAAGCTTTCATTGCCATAACTTGCATCAGTATGAATTATATACAACTAGTTGCACTGAATACAAAGGGCTACTTAACAAAGAACACTGTGGTGTCTTCATGTTACTGGCGGCTGAGCGCGATGTGTTTCATTGTGTTATAACAAACCCCGCCCAGGTTCGAATCTCATCTGAGGTAATTAATTTTTTTCAGACAATATTAGATAAGACCTTCTGAAGTAAACTGTTGGTCACAGTTTATAAATAAAAAAGGTTGGTTAGTAAGGAAACCGTAACATAAAGAAACATGACAGTCACAGTCGCAGAATACAACTCGGAATGTAGTTTGCTATTCAACCGGATGTTGTGCTAGTGTCGTTGTTACACATTTAGCTATAACTTAACTGAGTAATGTAACATTTTGCCCATCTTATACCAAGTAAATTTGTGAAAAGCATACTAAGTTACAACGTTTCGACAGTATGAAGATCTTCATCAGGGGCATTGTTGGTATTTTATCAACGCAAAAGTCCACACGCAAACGTATAGAGATCATAAAATCTACGAATGTTATACAACAGTAAATGTTCTTGCAAATAAGAATTTAAACGAATTGATAACGTTGTTGATAAACAAATCATACAAAATTAAACTTCTTTACATAGATTAAAATTCATAAATATTCTTCGTCTGTCTAAATTGAGACTCTCGATCATATTTTTTCAAAACTCTCAGTATCAGGTTTTAATTTTCTTGTGGGCCTTTAACCCGATTACCGAAGCAAATATCATCCTATAGGATATATCCTTAAATCCAAAGTCCCTTGAATAGTCTTTTAATTTGGAATACATTTAAATCGCTCATTTCGTTCTTATGTATAATTTTAGTTGAATTGAAACTCTCAGTATCAGGTATGCACTATGAATATTCTACAGTTCTACCTCATTTCATCAACAACACCGTATCCTCCCTTAATATGATTGGTGAAACAAGCTGACGTTGATACAGAAAGCCTAATTAGGAATGCGACCATGCAACACACGATTCCGTTATTGCTGTGTCAGAATGTATAACCAAATACGAATATATAAGTGAAATTAGGCAAGGTTAGGTTAGGTTTGATTATAACCTAATATTTCCATTATATCCTAACTCTACAAAGAGTCATATCCATATTCAGGAGGTAATTAAGTAATAGGGTAGGTTAGGATAGGGTACGTTAAGGTTAGGCTACAATACGTGAGGTCATGCTATAACATTTTAAGTATATATGTTGAACTGTACAAAGGTATTATCAATATTTAGGAAGTAATATGGTAAGTTAGGTTAGGCTTAGCTTAGCTTACGTTAAGGTTACGATAGAGGTTAGGTCATACTATAATATATCCTACATATCCTGAACTGTATAAAGGGATATATCCATAACCAGGAGGTGATAGGGTAAGTTAAGTTAGAGTTAGGAGAGGTTAGCTTAGCTTACGTTAAGGTTAGGATAGATTTCGTGAGGTTAGGTCATGTTATAATCCTATATATCTTGAACTATATAAAGGGATATATCCATAACCAGGATGTAATAGGGAAATTTAGGTTAGGGTTAGGAAAGGCTAGCTTAGCTTACGTTAAGGTTAGAATAGATTTCGTGAGGTTAGGTCATGTTATAATACTTCCTACATATCTTGAACTATATAAAGGGACATATCCATAACCAGGATGTAATAGGGTAAGTTATGTTAGGGTTAGGATTGGTTAAGTAACTTGAAGTTAGGCTATGCTATAATATTTTCCACGTAATCTGTATTGTACAAGAGAGCATTTTCATATACGTGGGTTAATAGCTTTGTTTAGGTTAGTTTAAGTTAGGTTACGTGAGGTTAGATAATCATATTATATTCCACATTTAATCTGTATTGCACTAGAGGGTATACTCATATAAGTTAGGATCACAATGTTTACTTTATAAATAAATGTTTTGCTCTTCGAGATAAATAAAGAGGAGCACACAAGAACTTCACTTCAGTAAATATTTTAAAACAAGAGACAAAGCTTAAAGACATAAACACTATATAAAGTATAAACACAGACGACAATACAATTGTGAACAAAGTCCATTAAGAGACCTCAAACGTTTGCTTTTACTACAGGCACAGATCCAATAAAGCCTTTAAAAAAAACACTAAGCGCATTTACAGACTCAACTTTACAACCCTAAATAAACAGAGAAAATGTAAGAATTCAAGATGAAGAGACAATGTCGCACAGAGTGACTTTGACGTAAGCCTTGAAAATAAAAAGAGGGATTTAGGAAATCTCTGAGGGTCGTAAAATAGATGACGCAGTTTCGGAACCGTCTATTTCTGATGACCAACATTACATAAATGTTGATGCCATATATTTGAGTAGTAGAAACAGCCAGTGCCGAAAGTGTATTGAGAACAAATAGCAAAACAAGTTGTACGGTTGTCTATGTTGGGAGTCGATTTAGCGGCGATAAAGGAACTGGGATTTTTCTGTTAATTCACTACCATAAAACCGTGCTGACACCGTTAGTTCACTTCCAGTGTTTCTATGTTGGGAGTCGATTTAGCGGCGGTAAAGGAACTGGGATTTTTCTGTTAATTCACTACCATAAAACCGTACTGACACCGTTAGTTCACTTCCAGTGTTTCTATGTTGGGAGTCGATTTAGCGGCGGTAAAGGAACTGGGATATTTCTGTTAATTCACGACCATCAAACTGTACTGACACCGTTAGTTCACTTCCAGTGTTTCTATGTTGGGAGTCGATTTAGCGGCAGTAAAGGAACTGGGATTTTTCTGTTAATTCACGACTATAAAACTAACTGTACTGACACCGTTAGTTCACTTCCAGTGTTTCTATGTTGGGAGTCGATTTAGCGGCGGTAAAGGAACTGGGATATTTCTGTTAATTCACGACCATCAAACTGTACTGACACCGTTAGTTCACTTCCAGTGTTTCTATGTTGGGAGTCGATTTAGCGGCAGTAAAGGAACTGGGATTTTTCTGTTAATTCACGACTATAAAACTAACTGTACTGACACCGTTAGTTCACTTCCAGTGTTTCTATGTTGGGAGTCGATTTAGCGGCGGTAAAGGAACTGGGATTTTTCTGTTAATTCACGACCATAAAACTGTACTGACACCGTTAGTTCACTTTCAGTGTTTCTATGTTGGGAGTCGATTTAGCGGCGGTAAAGGAACTGGGATTTTTCTGTTAATTCACGACCATAAAACTGTACTGACACCGTTAGTTCACTTCCAGTGTTTCTATGTTGGGAGTCGATTTAGCGACGGTAAAGGAACTGGGATTTTTTTGTTAATTCACGACCATAAAACTGTACTGACACCGTTAGTTCACTTCCAGTGTTTCTATGTTGGGAGTCGATTTAGCGGCGGTAAAGGAACTGGGATTTTTCTGTTAATTCACGACCATAAAACTGTACTGACACCGTTAGTTCACTTCCAGTGTTTCTATGTTGGGAGTCGATTTAGCGGCGGTAAAGGAACTGGGATTTTTCTGTTAATTCACGACCATAAAACTGTACTGACACCGTTAGTTCACTTCCAGTGTTTCTATGTTGGGAGTCGATTTAGCGGCGGTAAAGGAACTGGGATTTTTCTGTTAATTCACGACCATAAAACTGTACTGACACCGTTAGTTCACTTCCAGTGTTTCTATCTTATCAATCACTGAGACTGACTCCAAGTAGGTTCAGTCCACATTATTTCTACTGTTTTCATAACGCCTTTATAAATAGTCTAAACTTTATTTAACAAATTAACGATTCGCCGTAAAATTTAAATATATTTATGAAAAACTTACAGAGAAAAACGTTTTAGACAGGAGTAAGCGATTTTTTTTGTATGAATATTACGCTTTTTTAAAAATTTACTTTTAATTCGAACAAGAGGTTAGTTTGGTTAATTATTCAAACTAATTTACTGACATCAGTTGCTTTGCCGGTAACCCTCTTCAGAGGGTTATCTGGCCTTCGAAGGACACGGAAAGTTAATTAATACGCCGAAAATATCATTTCACAATATTGAACTTATACATAAGAACAAAATGAGCGCCTTAAACTAATTCCGATTTAAATGTATTCCAAATTGAAAGACTATTCAAGGAACGTTAAATTTAAGGATCTATCCTATAGGATGATATTTACTTAGGTAAACAGGTTAAAGGCTCGCAAGAAAATTAAACGTTTCATTATCACATACTAAAACCCAGCAAAGTTACTATGATTGTATCATGCCTACCAATCATTTTAAGGATGGATACGGTATTGTTGACGAAATAAGGTAGAACTGTGGTATATTCATAATGAATACCTGATACTGAGAGTTTTGAAAAAATATATATCTCTTGGAAAGAATCTCTTCGCCAAAATAGACCTGCCCTCAACCTCGGTTAAGAGAGATGTGTAATCACTACTCAGACATTTGATCGGAAAACTCAATTTAAAAGATTGTTTATGAATTTTAATTTACATGAAACGATAGAATTAAATTTATGATTTGTTTAACAACAACGTCATCAATTCGTTTAAATTCTTATTTTCCAATAAATTTTTTGTTGTTTAATATTCGTTGATTTTACGATCGCTACACTTCTACGTGTGAGCCTTTGCGTTGGTAAAATACCAATAATACTCCTGATGAAGATCTTGATATTGTCGAAACGTTGTAACCTGGTAAGCTCTTCACAAATTCAGCATCGATATACTGATTCTAGTAGACATGTTTAGCATTCATTAAAAACTTCATTCTTTGATACAGGACTTCTCTCATAGATCATGCTTGTTCAATAATATCCTCCCCTATACCCTTTAGCATAAGAATCTGCTAGCCCCCAGGGATCCTACACGATCTATTGTGGGGTTTCTCTAGACAGGGGTTTTTACCGAGTTTTATTTATCCCGCTCTTACCGTGCAGTTTCATTTCATGAACTCCATATTTTCAATGTAAAGAGCCGAATAGCTTGGGTAATAGGCAATTCATCCCGATTTCTTCACGCGCGGTAGGGGTGCTAACCGTATGCGGATGTGGGTCGGAGGAAGCTCGTTAATAGATGGCTGTCACAATGGCTCTGTGGGTTTTAGAGACCCAAATTCGGGCCAAAAATGTAAGTTTTACTTCTCAAATACGCGACCATCGCAAAACCAATTCACGCACATTTAAGCCTTATACTCGCATTGTAGGGGTGTATTTAATAACATCCCTCGTTTTGCTGTAAACTAGTTTTATATGAAAACTATCGTGAAGGTATTACACTCGATTTCAATTTTTATGGGTTTAAAATCATTATAAAATTTGTTACGAAACTAAGATATTCCAAACGAATTTTTCAAGCTGATAAAAGATTAAAACGAAGCTTAAGTCTTCTGTAGGGGTTACAAAAACCAAAAGGCCTCGTTGTGCCCCTAAAACATAAACGTGCCTCAGTCGATTGTTTGAAGGCTTCGACCTATCAAATTCTTGAAAGCTTTCACAGTATTATTCATGCCTAAGAACAATAGTCAAATGTATGATTAACAAAAAATAAATAAAAAAAACAAATATTTCTAGTGGAGTGTAAAAACACGGAATTTTTCTTAACGTCGCCCCGACAATCTTGTTTGCATCTAACTTTAAACTACTTTCACTTAAACTCCAGCTCACGTTTGTAGATTATGGAACAAAAGCTATTTATTCTCTACCTTACTCATAGAACGTTTGATCTGACAGCTAAGTAGTAACATAATGTAAATTCATATTGACAGACACAAAGAAATCAACGCACGTATAACAGACAACACGACTGACCGATTAAATGTTGGCGTTAGGCTGCGATACAGACACCATCATTCTCTTGCTAGATGTCTAAACGCAATAAAGAGAGACTACTTCAAACGGAATTAAGGCCCAATTTAATGTACTATTACCATATTGAGAACGTTTGAAAATTGTGTTTATTTACCCAATTACAACCTTTAGTTTAATCACTCAGCCAACTATCGACTTATAGAACTTGTAATTTAGTTAAACGATCGAAAACTACTTGACTAAAAGTTTCTGAATATATTTAACTTCTAGTTAAAGGTTAACTTTTAGAGTTAGACGTTTAAATTTCAAGGTTAAAAATTTTGCAGATTATTAGAGACAATAAAATTCACCATTTTTAATTACATACAAGATACGTCTGCAGATGCTATTCTAACAAAAAATATAAACAGTGCTGTAATTTATTTATAGTTATCGGGGGCTTCCAGATAGTTATTAGTAATCGAGAGTTATTATTATTATTAAAGTTACGGAGATAGTAATAATAAAGTATTATTAGAAGTGGGAATTTGAGGGCTTCATCGCATGTTCGCAACTACGCCATATACAGAGACTTGAATGAGAGTAGAGACGAGGCCGGCACTGCACAACAGTGAATCACTCGAACAACACAAGAACTCTACAGCTCTACGGCTGACTCACGGGGTGCCAGCGTGCAGACTTAGGCGCACTAAGCCTATGGAACAGATTCGAAAATAACATTAAATGCACATCATCAGCAGTACTAGAATATCAAGCCGGTGACGTTGACATGTCAACTGCCCTCAGAACGAAAGCTGCTAGATAGGATTCACCACAGTTACAGAAAAATAGATTTCTAGAGGCTGTTTCAAAGTTTAATAAAATGCGGTAAAATATTATAAATATAAGTAACTTTCGTAAATCAATAATATTTAGTTAATTATAAATATCGCCAAGCACTGATGAAGGCGACATCGTCGCCGAAACTAGTTTGTTGAGTGTGTGTTTATTAAAAACTAATTTTTTGTGAGATTTTGAGTTCACTATTTTGACTTTTACATTCGTAAATCAAATTAGAGGGTGTAAAAAATCTTCAACCTTTACAGAGCTCCAGATGACACTAGAATTACGATATGTTACATCGAAAAGATTTTGAAATAATTAACAAAAAGCAAATCAATTAAAAATACGGCTCACAGAATACAATAACATAAACGTTATTAGATGATTTCCCACAGCTGGCTTACTCTCCTCCGTCGGCAGTTAGCTACGAATTAAATACAACGCTCAAGACGGGCGGAAAATGAGTATTGACAGGTGTCACATTCACTACCTCACTGTTTAGTTAAGTAATAAAAGCCAGCAGAAATGAAATTTGTACAGTTAATACGAGTTCTAAAGTGTATTGTTGTGTTTCGATACATTGCGATAAAATGACGTCACAGTGTGTAAAACTCAAAGCATAAAGTATTACACAAAAATTTACATGAAAAATAACTTTCGATTTACGATTGTTTTAATGGATGTGTGCGATGTAAACGCGACTGGGCAATTATTCGACATGTTGTACATCAATAACGATCCGCAGAACAATGCTCCAGAGGTAAATACAGATTTTAGTAGTGAAATAAATCCCGAATAGCTAACCCAGTAAGAACAATAAAGATATTTATACACGTTTAAGCAAATTAAAATATTCCATATTTTAGCAACAATACAATTTAAATTTTGCAAAATATTATAAATCAAAATAGAAGAAATTCACTTACCTCTGGCAGAGAAGGCTGAAAAGAATCTAAACTAGGCGGTATTTTAGAACTAGTATTAGGTCTAAATATTTAAAACAAGTACTTTAATAGTATATATGATTGCAAATAATTTCCTACTCTTACTTCAAATTTGTAATCATTATGAAATAACTTTTCAATAATGGTCGTTTGTTAAGACATGTGAATATAAAAATTAATTTTATATATGTCAGGAGCTTAACCCTTAGGTGGCAAGGTGTTTTATTTCTTGTATCAGGTACAATAATTGGCCAGAAATATATTCAATTTAAAAATATCTGAAATGCAATGAATACTTTATTTAGTTCCGTGAATGGTTTAGTTTTTAATTATTGATAAATGAGCAATAATGAATTTTAGAAAATTTTAAAATTTAAAAACAAATAATTAAATTGTTAGTAATAATTTGTTACTGCATTATAAATTTCTTTACGAGGTGAAGAATTTAGTTCTTTACAGAAATTATAAAAGTAATTGAAATGATTGATGTTATTTCATTAAATTGCAAAATTTAATTCCTTTACGTACAAGACAAGTGTGATTAATATTGTTTTATTTCTAGGCATAAGAAATTGAAAACTTTATGTAATTCAACTTTAAATGTTTTATTTTTTTTTAAAATTACTATTAAAATGCTTCAAGATAAAGTATTTATATGAAATTTATTTAAGTTAATTAAATATGAAGTTTTATTTAAACTATGTGTAAACTAAATAAACTTTAAAACTATGGAAAGGCTCACAGCTGTTCTGACGTGCAACTTCATTGTACACAGTGAACGTCAATATTTTGCAAGACATTTTTTAGCCAATAACAGATCTTGAAAAATATGTTTCACATAAAAATTAAAGATTGGAATCTCTGCTTTACAATCGTATATGTTCTGTTGTATATAATGCATGATTAAATGTATTTTTTAAAACTATATATGGCAATGCGGGAAACGATAAAACAATTCCTGGACGCTATGAAACGGGTTTCGAGCAGATAAAATATCGGCTGAAGAGATTTAGGATTAAATAAATGGATTTTAATCGTAGCAGTGAGAGTATATAATTCCATTTTTATAACGGACATTTTTAAAATTTGTTCAAAGCGTTTTACTGATTCCACGTATAAAAGCAGGTTTTATGAGTAGGTAGCCAAACCTACAATAATTATTTTGGAGAACATTACAAAAAAAATTATTTTTAATCAAATAAATACATTGAAATTTAAACTTTAAATATAAATGAATTTATTTACTTGTTTATTACGTAAAGTAACTTCACAAGCTACTAATATTTCCCTCCTGCAATAAATTAATTGATAAATGTAATTGATACATTAATAGGCAATTCCTTATCATCTGAAGGAATTCAAAATGACTTCCTATGATTACAAGATGTCAGCTATGAGTCTGCCTGACGATATGTAACAATGTTAGTTATATAGATATACGTTTGAGTTATACGCTATCTATGTATTGGATGAGTTATACCTATACGTTATCTATGTATACGTCACACAATCATTTATACGCAATGAATGTATAAATTTGTATTTAAGATGTTAAAATATTGGGTTTCATTGTATTTGTATTTGTGTTTTACTTTAATAAAATTTAGAAATTGCGGACACAAATGAATCAATATAGCGTTACAATAGCCTAACAAACTTGTATAATAAAGGATACATTCTAAGTGAACCCGTCTTAGTACCGATGGCCAGGAGATGCTGCACTGGATCGAACGCCACTGCTGTGGGTTGGTAAGGGAAGCCATGTCGGAAAGTCTGTAACATAAAGGTAAGTGTTTACATTAAATCGAAATATATTAGTATCTATAATAAACACTTGGTAAGTATTGGGTAAACTACATCGTAAATACATTAAAATGAAGATAAAAATTGTTTTAAATGTAGTGCTTAAGATTACAGCAAGTAATGTAAACAAATTTTAAACTCCCACTTAAGTTAATCAAATGAAATGATTTTAGTTATCTTTAAATAAATAATTACAATTGATATAAATATAGTAACGTAATCTATGCTAACATCTGTTCTACTACATAACCTATAACATAAAATCAGCTATTTTATGAAATCATATTTTATGACTCAAAGCCAAATAAGAGTAAATAACTATATTGCATACCTTGCCCATTTTGAGAAAAGTATTTCTCTAATATAAAACTAAAATTATATTATTCATTATTGAATTTAATTATTGAATTAATATTTGAAAAAAACTATTAACATCAGTGCCATTTTCAAACAATTATTTGAACCTAATGGATGAATACAAATTATTTTATAAACTATTGAAAATTATATATATATATATATATATATATATATATATATATATATATATATATATATATATATATATATATATATATATAGCGAGAGCGTGAAGTAATCGAAGGAATTGAAAAATACAAGAACCTTAATTTGAAAACCTAAGATGTTGAGTATCCCAGTTATTGCTAGCGTTGTCATATTAAATACTGTCGACGCGTTTCGGACAACCGCCATCATTCGGGACTTTCTCTATACCGCGACATAGGTTTTCCAAAATGCGACGACAAGATTAAGTATGGCAATGTTACTGTAGTACTCAACGTATTCATGTAAAACGCAGCAGAAACGTAAAACAATAATACACTCGAAACTATGAAATTCTTAGTAATATATATGGCTCACATGATGCGAATTTTTTCTTTCAAGTTGGCGTAAGTGTAGCAATTTAATATTTTTTGTCAGTTATAAATATATTGATTTATACATAGTTAAATATAATGATAATTATTTATATAATTTACTTCTAATTTTCGAGAAAAAACGTTTTTAGGCGCGCCTGGCACTCATGAAGAACTTATTACAGAAACTTTCGTTGAATAAAATTTAATTTCAGTAGATGTTTCAACATACAATAAAGGTGCTTTATTAAATACATTCTTTCACTATTATCTAAATTAATTATATTCTATAAAAACTCTACTAGACTCTACTAGCTATATTTTTAAAATGAACTATTTACATACTTACTATAGATCAGTCCGACTTACTGAAAATTTGTATTTATTTTGCAATATCCGTATCCTTTAGCTGTTTCAATATAGTTGTAAAGTAAAGAATTAAAGAATAATATTTTCTGGATAATTTCTTGATAGAGTTAGCAAAGCGAGGTTATGTTTCTAAGACAATAATTAATCTAGGATAACGACTTCGACTAAGGAAGTACACTTATTCCTTTACGATTTGAACATATAAAATACATATGTATTGCGACATTTGAAAGAACGTCTTTCTTGTTTCGAATCTATTTCAAACCCATATATATATATATATATATATATATATATATAAAATAATTATAAATTAAAAATATTTCAAAAACAAGAATACTTTTAATACATATATTATTCAAAGCTTTTCGCCGATAAAATAGAACCAGCATCTTCAGGAAAATAATTATGTAACAAATATTTTTACAAAAATTAAAACAAATGTACTTCCAATTAAAAAAATATTTTATTAGATAACTATTTTCCTGAAGATGCTGGTACTATTTTATCGGTAAAAAGCTTTGAATAAATATATTCATTAAAAGTATTTTCGTTTTTCAAATATTTTTAATTTATGAACTATATTACAAAAAAAACATATCACCATATTTATTGTATATATATATATATATATATATATATATATATATATATATATATATATATTTGTGTGTGTGTGTGTGTGTGTGTGTGTACACGTGCATATATATTTTCAAGTAAAATCGAATAAAACAGAGTAGGTTCAAACTTTGTGAAGTAGTACTGATATTAAATTGAATTAAGTACAATTTCACTCAAAGAAATTGTTCGAGTGTATATAGCCTTATTAATTAGCAAAAGAAACAGTAACAACCCTCCCCTCAGAGGGTAAAGCAGTGAAGTGGGTGTTAAATGCCTCCTTTTGGCGAGAAGAGGTCTGTTTTATCCTCGTGCCAACTCCAATGAACTCACCAATCTGTTATTATTTTCAAGTTGACTGCCAGTTTTGTCAGCTTCACTGCCAATTTTGTTTCCAGCAGATGAAGCTACTATATTTTTTATAAATATTCTACACTCTGTATTGATCAACTGTTAAAATTACAATATTTAAATTAAACCTTATTGTTTTAACTGTTGATCGATGAAGACGTTTTTTGAGGATTTTAATATGTAAAACCGATGAATATTTCGATCCAATTATTTTAATCATATTCTTGTTTATGAAGAGTGTATATATACACACGCGTGTGCACACACACACACACACACACACACACACACACACTCATACACACACACACACACGCGCGCGCGCGCGCGCCCACGCGTTTGATTTCTCTCAATGGGCTTTTGTAATATACCTATGTTTGTAGTCAAAATAGTGGATAAATTACCTGAATACAATTATAATTAAAAACATTTGTTAGTGGGTTTATTACTTTTAGTAAACAGTATGAACCAAGATGGTTCTTGACTCAAGTATCAACCTACTTTTTATTCAACAGTAAAAATTAAGATTTAAAAAGTCGTTGACAATGAAACTGTCTCTGCTCGACGTTTCATCCCTCGGCCTCAAAACGTGAAGCACTTTATCTAGATTAAACGTTTTATATCTTACATTGACACCGCTCTACTTTCATCAACAAACATCAAAGCTAATCGGTTGTGGTAATAATTCTGTGTTTCAGGAAAGGCTTGAGTTGGGGGCCAATGTTAGGGGAAATGGTAGGATTCGGAGAAGTAAGCTGTGAAATGAGGAAACATATCCTCTACGTTGCAAACGCGATGGCGAGATAACGTTCCACTACAAAAGGTGTTGCATTGAACTTCTATGTTGAACACTATCACTTACTGTGAATTAATATACGTTTATTTAAAGTAAAAAAACCCCATATGAGAGTCGAGTTGCCATTGATAACAAGTTGTGGAAATAAATAAGCATAAGAAATAAATAAAGAGAAGAGGCCATTAGACACGTCTGGCAGTTTTTGTGATGAAAGAAAAGAATTCATTTCTTGAAAAAAGACAAGCTTAACGAATACATTCGAATTGGTTCGACAATTTCAGAAAACCAACCACGGTTACAATACACATTAGTTACGCTTTGTTAAATTAATTTTGAAATGTAATTTTATATCACTTGTAAATATTTGACAACAATAAGTGACGTATGATTTTACAACATATATATTTCTTCGTAGGTTATGTTGTTTTCTGCTTTGTACAGAATCTTCAGGTTGAAACAAATGTCTAAGGAAAATTGTATTATTTTCTACCTTAATTCTACGCGTATCTACTCGTATCTAAAACTCTTAGAATGATGCCAAAAACATGAAACAATTCTATGAGTATATAAAAATATACTTTAGAAATTATAGCATTGTCATTCATACGTGTGTACGGCGTGCTATATGTTTGTAATAATTAGTTACTTATAGATTATTTATGTTTTACAGTTTGAACTCTTGAAGGAAATGTAAAAACAATAATAATATATATGTAAACAGTTGCAGTTTGCTTGAATCGTATCGAAAGGTTTATGGCAATCGATTAGTCGAATGACTACTTCTGAACGTGTACAATCGTCGAACCAATCTGTAAGTATACGGAATACATTTCCTCTTCTAACTTCAGCCATCCGATAACTATTTGCCTGTTCGATTCCATCTCATTATCGAGTTAAAAGTTTTCGTCTCTAATTTTCTCTATATCTTGTAATTATGAGATTCTTATTACGTAAGCACGTGCTATACAACCTTATGTAATGAATATCCAACAGGGATGTTAGCCAACTATTGTCCGTTCATTGTATAAGGAGGGCCAAACCCAGTAGGAACAGTTCCAAAATTGACTACGTTAGCATTCTTAAGGCACTCCTTGATATTACAAACTCGAGACGGGAAGAATTCCTTAAGAGTCCCTTAGTGGTCTCTATCATCCTACCTCATGTACAACCTTCTGCCTAATGATATGGTATTACCTAATCTCCTCATGATATGGTATTACCTAATCAGTAATTCCTTTAAATATATACATATAGCTCTCTCTCTCTCTCTCTCTCTGTCTGTCTGTCTGTCTGTCTATCTGTCTGCCTGCCTGTCTGCCTGCCTGCCTGCCTGCCTGTCTGTCTGTCTGTCTGTCTGTCTGTCTGTCTGTCTGTCTATCTATCTATCTATCTATCTATCTATCTATCTATCTATCTCTCTCTCTCTCCTAATGATGTTGGAACTGTTTGCCGACGAAAAGCTTTGAATAATAAAAAAGAAATTATTACTTATATTCGTAATACCTTAGTTGTTTTGATATATATGTACACACACACACAAACACAAAAGCAATAATAAACAAAAACCCAAAACACACACATACAGACAAACACACACACAAACGCGCGCGCGCGCGCGTATTATTAAATTTTTATTTATTGCTGCGAGAATAACATAAACAATTGAAAATACTCAAATATGTGTTAAATTACTTTAACATTATACAAGTTCCTAGAGCAATAGACCACTCATTAGTATCGGTGAAGGCTGGCGTAGTTAATAATAGGCCACGTTTTTTACGCCTACATAAAAAACTAATTTCCTATACTCATTGTGTTATTTAGAGTTATATTTAATCCAAATTAAAACAAGTATTATAAACAAAAATGTATAAAAATGACAATTCCTACTTATTTTAACAATGAGAAGTTTTATTTTACTTACTTTTTATTAAACAATTACAATTATTATAAATTAAGTACAACAATATATGCGTTAAAATCAGCTGTTTAATAAAATCATATGTTATTATTTATTTTATGCCAAATGGGGAAAAATAACTATATAGCATATCTTGCCCTATTTGCGAAAGGTTTTTCTCCAATTTAATACTAACATTAATTCACTATTAAATTTAATTAATCAAAATTTGAAAAAAGTGTATAAACATTAAGATGTCATCCCCTACAAGTTTAAAAAAAATGTATTTGAACTTGAGTGGATGTATAAAACGTTTTTAACGATTGAAAATTTGAACAATATATATATATATATATATATATATATATATATATATATATATATATATATACATATATATAAAAGCAGAGTGTGAACTAATAGAAGAAATTGAAAAAATGAATGAACATCTCAAAGCTATAATGCCAATGTATCGTCTTTAAAAATGACGTCACGTTACGCCCGACATTAGATTAACTTGTCAACGGAATCGAGTTTGTGCCCTGACAAATTGCGCCAATGGAAAATTCATACCTATATAAAGCAGGAACAACGGGAGTGTAAGTGACTTTAAGTACATCACGCTGTATTGAGTTAGAGGTGAGGACGTGATTTATGTAAAGCGAATTGCCATTTCCAACCTCTTGTACGAGGGGCAAAATGTCGTTACGGTGCCAATAAGGTGCAAACATTGTTAGGCGGCGATCGGGGTCTATTAGTGACACTGCCAGCAGTGGGTAGCCGCAATATAGGCTATCTTAGAGCAGGTCACATCTCTTACCCCCATTGAAGTCTTCTCCGGGTAAGCGACTCTTTACAGGTGATGACGTAATTTTCACCTGTTCTCAGTAACATATCTTTCCCATAGTCCAATCGAATTTCATCTATTTTTTCTTATTTATTTGTATAAGTAGTTGTAATGAATAGATACCTCCGTAATAATGAAAATCGGGTGTTTTGTGAATCAAATATTATACGTATTTCTGCTGTGTCGACGTTTTGACAACTAGACCGTTATCATCAGACCTTTTGCTTGAATATAGAACACATATTAAACAATGAGTAAGTAATGCATTGTAATAATGAATATCGAAGTGACATAACTTCTTAAAATTAAAAATTTTCCATTAACAAAACACTTCGGCAAAAAACTTGTGTTTATTCAATTACTTCTATTAGCTCACATTCGCCTGATATTTATATTATGCCTGTTGTTTTATATATATATAGAGAAAGAGCCTACATACATATATATATATATATATATATATATATATATATATATATATATATATTGTACAAATTTTCAATCGTTAATAAAACCCTTTTATATTCGTCTAATGAAGTTCAATTACATTTCTTTTAACCTATAGTGGATAAAAATTGATGGTAATACAGTTTTTTTCAATGATTTATTTAAAAATTAAATTATAAAAATTTTGGGAGGATCTAGATCGGATTCGACCTGAGTATCTTCATATTCAAAATCAATACTTTGGCATCGAGCCAATATTCCCATAGCTAGAAATGTACTTCTCAAAGATGTATATAATTTTTTCTTCGATAAAACGGACTATGGGAAAGGAAAGCGAAATGAAACTACAAAAAAAATGGAAGGGACGAAAAAAGCGAATAAATAGTAGCAAACAAAAATAATAGTCTAAAACAATACCTAGAAAGGAAAATAGAAAACTGCAAGAAAATTAGCTTTCTATTTTGCCACTTGATATGGTTATTCTGACATATGTATATACACATTTATATTAATTGTAAATTTAAAATAAAAAGAAACTAAAGTCAAATTTATCTTCGTTGACTGAAATAGAAATTAACTTGAAAAAAATTATATTAAATGTTTGTAAGAAGGTATTACGTTACTTAATCGTTATTTAGTCAGTGTTCTATGTTCAAGCAAATGATGATAACGATTTAGGTATCGAAACGTCACCGTGGTAGAACAAAATATTATACTTAATTCACAAAACTGCAGTGTTTGGTTTCTATTACCAAATTTGTGTAAATATTACCTGAATGATTCCGTGTGAAAACAGGTCTACTGTAGAAAGCGACCGCGCACACACATTGACATAATTTTCTCCTAAGCTTATTAATGTTTGAATCGGAAGGAATTGCATTTACTAGTATAGTCGCGTAACCAAAAGTTTGAAATATTATATCCTTAATTTTAAAATTGTCTCCTTCTCTGCCAAAATAACAGCCAAGGTTTTGTTGAAATTTTTCTGTTAGATTTTCTTTTAATGATTAAAATTATAATTATATATAAAATGTATAATTACTTGATTGGATCGATGTTTCAAGTGCTTTACATTGAGCAAAGAAAGTCGTGGAACTCTTTCTCGTATATTCCATTTCCGCGGATATTTATTTTTACAGAGATTAATTTCAATTGCAAATTTCTGGAAACAAATTCAAATACAATTTAACTTTTCTTCGGACGCAAACCGCTTGAGCGTTCCAGGCCCGGTGCGTCGCCGTAAATACGGTTAATTTATGCAAATCCCGTAAATATACGAGAGGCGTAGAAAAAACATTGGCAGCGAGGCAAGTATAAACTGCAGTAAAAACAAATTGCAGAGTTCCTCGGAACGTGGGCAACTCTAGAGTGCGGAATACCGTTGGCTTTGTAGTACAACGATCGTGACTGCTCTGTAGTTATGCAATGGGTATATAACTACGCGTGAAGATAGTTTGCAGATATCAATAGCTGTTTTGTAAGAGCTAGATAGGTGTGAACACAAAACAAATTGCAGAGCTCCTCCCCTCTAGAGTGCAAAATACCGTTGGCTTTGTAGTACAACGATCGTGACTGCTCTGTAGTTATGAAATGGGTATAACTACGCGTGAAGGTAGTTTGTAGATATCAACAGTTGTTTTGTAAGAGCTAGATAGGTGTGAACACAAAACAAATTGCAGAGGCCCTCTCCTCTAGAGTGCGGAATACTGTTGACTTTGTAATACAACGATCGTGACAGCTCTGTATATATATATATATATATATATATATATATATATATATATATATATATATATATATATATATATTATAACATAAAGTACGAGGCTCTAGATTAAATTAAGTTAGTTGGTAAAATAAATCGTCTGTAGGATTTAGCAAAGAAAGACACAAATAGTTTTCTAGGCGGACAAAGCAGGTACCATGTCATTATCCTTTCCAGGAAAGCTATAAGTTGAGTCCGGCAAATTGACAATAGAAGGTCCAAAGCTTGTTAAGATGAGAAATCCAGCGGAAGATATAGCCTGGGGAATTAACCGTGTACCGTTAGGTTTAGCTAATTGTAGAACAGTGGGAAACTTACAAAGAACGTATTGGTGGTAGTGGGAGAGATTAGATTTTTAATAAAAACTAAATGATCGGAAGTTGAAAGGAAGTTTGTGGAGAATCTCAGAGAGAGGAAGGCAGGTTGGTGGGGACAAGGATGGAAGTGTTGTAAAGGGAGAATTTTGTTAAATTAAGTAAAGAGTTTTTTTATAAGTAAATTTTAAAAGTGCGACGTTAAAGTTTGTTTGAAATATAAAGTAAGTTTGTTTGTGTCAAGTGTAAGCGCGGAAGTGAACAAAGCCAGGATTCCAGGGACTCTTCAGAACAATAAGTATATTTGAATATAAGTGTAGCCAACTGACATCTATCTTTTAGTTTAAAACCAATTTTAAGCTCATCAAAATTTATAAAAATTATCCTAGTCACCATTTCTAATTTAAAAGCAAAGTTCCCGTAATAGTGACCCCGAGAGCAAGAATAAAATTTTAATACTGTTTTTTTATGTTATTCTATTAGAAATCTAAATCCTCAGAAGTTCACCTTTTATCATTGTAAATTTTGTTAAGATATCAAGCCTGTCACTGCACAATATTAATATAAATTTGGAATAATGTTTAGAGTTAATTGAAGAGAATAAATGCAAGTGATGTTTAAAAATTGATAAGATTGTTAATTCTTTTATAAACCTGAAGGTGTGACATTAATAGGTAAAGTAAATAAATAACATTTAAAAATAAATTTAATTATAACAAAAGGTAAGTTATAATTTGACGCCCAACATGTAGGCAAGGTTAAATTGAAATGGTGAATATAAATTAATAAAGTAAATCATAAATTAATAAAACTTATTAATCTGTTGGCTTAAGTAAAAGTGTTAATTAAGGAAATTTAATAAAAAAAACTGTGAACATTATTAAGACTATAGTGAACATTATTAGGGAAGAGACTTTAAATCATGAATAAAGTAGATGAACAAAATTTGGGTGTGGGACAGAGACCAATGAAGGGACTAGCGTAAACACCGGAATAGATATGGTACAGCTTCGATGCAATTCTTAAGTGTGCAGTTTGATAAAACTATAAGTAGATTAGATCAAAGAAACCAAGATTTAAATAGTAAATTATATAAAATAATTAATAAAGGTAACGAAATCAATAAAGAAGTAAGGAAATTAATGATGGATCAGTTAAGAATAGTGGAGACTTTAAGGTAGAAATTAATGATGTATTAATGGAGGATAAAGAAGAATGCAATTATGAAATCTTAGAATTAAACAATAAAAGTGATACAACCCAAACTAAATTAGCGGACGTGGATATAATATGTGAAGATCAACAACTAAAACAAGCGGAAGATTTAAACATACTAAAAATTAACATAAGATAATGTATTACTGACAACCTTAAGTTAAAACTGTTAGACGACCACCTTAAGCAAAACCAAAATCAATTAACGTCAGTAGAAATTCGAAGGGAACATGTCAACATGTTAGCTTACGTGGAACAAAATTTATTGTATTTTCAAGACTTATCACCTAATATACCAGCTGTATTGATAAGTGAGAAATTGGTACAACTTTGGGACCTAAATGTTGCAGCAACTTTAATCACTAAAGCGAAAAAAAGTAAAAGTGCGTTCGTTAACCTAATGACAGATTTTCACTTTCAGAAGAAGGAACACTTTCGATTTACAGGACACAATAGACCCGGCCGATGTAGCCAAAGACACGAAAATACCCCATTTGAGAGAGAAAAACACCTGCAATAGTCAAGGACAATTCGACCCTTATGTTGATCATATGTGTAATTATTCAGACTCATATAATACTTCTTGAAAAAAAATAATAATAATATTTGTGCTACGAAAAAACAACAATGAATAACGAACTTAAATTTAATAAACTGCGCAAAGGGGAAATTTAATTAGGAAGTTATAAAATTATTAATTAGTTAAACAAGGAAAATGAATTGTAAAAATTTTTCACATTTAAATTTAAAGAAAGAGTATTAATTTGTATGTTGTGATTTTGTAATTATGGAATATTTGGTAAGAGAAATGATCTACACAAATTTTTCTAATATAAAGGGGAGAATAATTATATTTGTATTGTAACTAATTAAAATTGATGTTAATTGAGAAGGTATAACAGTATTATAATTATAAATCATTTAGGAACGTATGCATATTAATTTTAATTTCTGAATAAACTTGTAAGGCTTTCAATTAAGCTACTTCATCTGTCAGCTATTTTGTAATAGTTTTAGGTAAGGCACTGTCAACTAAAACATTTAATCATTAAAACATTTCACAAAACTGAGTAAATTTAATCTATAATTATAGCATTATATTTGCTACACTTTTTTTTGTTTAGAATTAATAACATTAAGCAATTGAATTATTTATTCAGTTTAATAATTAATTATGCAGCATATTTTAATGACATGTTTTAAAACTGTAAGATAATGATAATTAACTGTTAGTGATTTTTAATATGTATTTTTATCTAAACGCAATTGCTTGTTTGTTTTATTTAAAATGAATCTTAACCCTGTAACAAAATACTCGTCTTAGTAAAAGAAATTAATATTCTCCTTGTTGGTAATAAACCTTATTAAGTTGGTTATATTTGTATTAGAAATTTAAGATTGGGTGAAGAATTTAAACAAATTGTTCTTTATGTCATAGCATTCAAATATTGTAAACAGCAAATTCTTAGAAATTTATGAAGGGCCCTATGAAAAAAATGTCTTAGTAATAGCAGTTACCAACTGACTTCCATAATTAATGGTAAACTTAAGGGTAAATTTAATTGTGAATGTTAAAAGGGTATCACAAACTCATATTAAGTAATTAAATAATTGTATAAAAGAAATTTAGATTTTCATGCATAAATAATTAATGGTTCGGATCGTAGGATGAACAATGGCATTGTAAACTTTCACATTTAATTTTAAAGAAAGAGTATTAATTTGTATGACGTGAATTTATAATTATGTACTAATTATAAGTGAAATGATTTAGGATATAAGAGGTTTAACTATAGTAAAATTAAATGTATTAGAAATTTAAGATTGGTGAAGAATATAAAACAAATTGTTCTTTGATGTCATAGCAATCAAATATTGTAAACTTTAAATTTAAGAAATCAAAGAAAATTAATTTTAAAATTCTAGGGACTTTATAACATAAAGTACCAGGCTTTAGATTAAATTAAGTTAGTTACTATAAATCATCTGAAGGATTTAGCTAAGAAAGACACAAATAATTTTATAGGCGGACAAAGCAGGTACCATGTTATTATCCTTTCCAGGAAAGCTATAAGTTGAGTCCGGCAAATTGACAACAGAAGGTCCAAAGCTTGTTAAGACGGAAAATCCAGCGGCCGATATAGCCTGGGGAATTAACCATGTACCGTTAGGTTTAGCTAATTGTAGAACAGTGGGAAACTTAAAAAGAACGTATTGGTGGTAGTGGGAGAGAGTAGATTTTTAATAAAAACTAAATGATCGGAAGTTGAAAGGAAGTTTGTGGAGAGTCTCAGAGAGAGGAAGGCAGGGTGGTGGGGACAAGGATGGAAGTGTTGTAAATGGAGAATTTTGTTAAAAGGTAAGTTATAATATATATATATATTTACACACGCAAGCACGCATACACAAACACACACACACACACACACACAAACACACAGATATATATATATATATATACAGTATAATACAATTTTTAATTTTTGTGCGTTATAATTTTGGTACTACTTTATATTATCCCAAATACTTTATATTATGTCATATCATACATTATTATACAATATTTAGTTCTGTCAAAAAAGTGTAGATATTTGTTAATTGTTACTTAAACACTAATATACAATATATTATATGTGACTGTAGATGTAAAACTGTATATTTCGAAAGAGACAAAAAATAATTTGTTTAAAAGTTACCTCAATTATGTAATTGAACTTTTATAAAATATGTTTTAGGTCATCAATCAGTAAGTATATTCGAAGCTCATATTTACCTTAACGAATTATGAAACAATACAACTTCCACAGGCATACATTTCAAACCTACTGGTCATGTTAAATACAAAAATTAATATAACCTGCCACCAATAAAACACAGATGTTATATTATATTATATAAAACCTAATCGAATTTCGATCTTATGACTCTATTTAAAGAAATGTGAAAAGCGTCTGAACGTCAGAAATCCTTGTTCAAAAATTGTGTGAAATTATTTGTATTTATTAAGCACAATTGTTATTAATAAAGGTTATAAGACACAGTCCATTATACTCGCGCACGAGTTTCATTTTCACCAGAAAGGAATTAAATCCAAAGTTATACAAAACTATAACTATATTATATAAATCAAAATGTAAAAGGCAATACAAAACATAAATGAAAAAAGGTATTATTTGTCGAAATTTATAATTAAAACTATTGTTATTAAGAACCATAAAAAGGTTAACAAAGAACATACTCGATAAACTAGCCCGATTCTGTGGTAAATTATTTAACAATTTCAAAATAAAATAGACAATTATTTGAAAAAAATTACAAATTATTCGATACATGTTAAAGAGAAGATAAGAGGTTAAGGTTAATAGACGTTCAGTGTTAAAAAAATCGTCTTCGGAAAGGCAAGCGAAGTGAGAAAAGGGTTTTAAGTAGGTACTTGGCTAGAGATGTCTATTTTACACTGGTGCCAACTATACCCCATAAAGGCTTTCAACTCTTGCTGCCAATTGCAATAATAATCTCTTTCAACAGCAGTTAATAGAAATTTCATTTTCTTGGATATTACGTACAGTATAGAATGTTATATACCGTTAAATAAAATATCTTGGAAATGCTATTGAATTTATTACATGAATAGATCTGTATGAAGAAAAATGTTAAAAGGTATAAATTTCATTTAATTTCAAGATTTCATTGAAAATAGGAACATCATTTTTAGGTACAAAGGAAAGAAAAGATAAACACGACGTTTTTTTTATTGATAATAGTTTTAAATATTGATAACTCTTTTTATAGGTAAATGTTTTAATTTGCTGTTAACTATTTAGATCCAATAACAATTGCCTTATATTAATGGAGACAACTTTAAATAATATTTATTAAACAAGTCCTCGTAACTTAACTTCATTAATAAATATATATCAAGACACTAACAACTCAGTTTATTATAAAACTATATTTTATCATGATAATTAAATTCATCTAACTGTTAATGTTCGATGCAGAAAGAGACGTGTAGTAAGAACAGGTGTTTTATGAAGTCATATGTTATCACAAAACTAATTCGAATATTCACCACTTTTGAATATATTAAAAACTGCATTGACACCTAACCTCCAAGTAACCTCAAAGTCAGGACAAAAAATAACTGTTAGCGACAAGCTACTGTTATGTTTAGCTTTCGGATTATTTAGGAGAATTCGAGACAAGTAGAAGAAGAACATTGCATTATTATAAAAGCAATATATGTAGAGTGGAAAATATATATTCATTGGCATTCTCGTAAGAATGACGTCACGTTTTATTGACTAATTTCCGTAGTTAAAAAAAAAAAAAATGATATGGTAAACCATAAATTGTGTTTTAAAAACTAACTTGTAGTTATTGAAACAAAATAAACACAAAACTAAAATATATTCTAGTAAAAACTGGTAGCGTGTTTAATAGCAAGGGAGCAGCAAATTTTTTTTAGTTTAGCCTAATTATTTTCTACCATTCAAACTAGCAGGCACGATATATTGCTTACATCACTTCTTTTTTAAATGACGTATCCTGCATAACAGATCATGGAAGCATAGTATTCTAAGTACAGGTCTCAATACAGTGCTGTATTCCAAGTACAGGTCGTCAGGTATAGCGTGACAGTTTTAATGGAGGAGGGAAGACACATAGGTGAAGTGAGAACTGCTACCCAGGAGGGGTAGCTATGTAGCGGTCTATACTATACTACTCACTGCAATTTTAAATGCATGAACGATAAAACAAAATCTCCACTACAGCCAAATCAATTGCTGCTGAGAATCTCAAGGTCACCGATCAGGCTAAACCTGTTACCAAGTAACTTATTTGATTGTATGGATAATTCCATATATTGTCTACTGAGAGGGGTAAATCGTAGTCGATTTATTAACCTTGCTGCGGACAGACTTTTTGAACACACTCTATCTCGTATTTTGGTAATTTTAAAACGTTAATAATGCAGTTTTTAATACTTTTTGGAAAATTAGAAATACTAAATTGTTTTTCAAGTAATTTGTAATTTGCTGTACAGCACCCATTTTTTATAAAAATGTATTAAGTAATAGAAAAACTATAACATAATCCGACATTTAGTAACCATGACCGAATTTATTGTTAGACAAATGTATTAATAACTCAATAATATAATTAACTTTAGTTATACAATGACGATTTGATTTAGATAAAATACATTTTAAATAGTGTATAAAGCCTTTATAGTGTAGCAATTTTCTGTTGGTAGTGTAGTACGTCAATATGTTGTAAAGTAAGTGATGCAGTAGGACTAGGCGACATACGGCCTTACGCGGAGGAGGGATTTAATAAACCATGCCGAGAGATATTGGTGTACCGTGTTCTTGTGGAGGGTCGATACCAACTTCATTACATTACACTGCCTCTTTTCAAGCAAAATATCCCTACACTGTAAAGCAATTAGTTAAATCCGTTTTAAATACATTTTGAAACTAAACAAAGTAATTAAACCCATATACTAAATATGCATAATAATTTTAAAGTTTATATAAAATTATAGATTTAATGGAAACATGCATAGATTAATAACAGGTATAGTTAGTAAGTAATCATCAATATGCACATTACAAACTGTAGGCTAATTAGTGTGAATCCATTTTCACATCTGTTACATTTGAGTACAGAATTATTGCAACACACAGTGTCAAGGAAACTATACATTTACCATGATTGCAGTGAGGGTTTCAGCAACACTGAGCCTCTTCAGACCTAATCCAATCCATGTTAGTAAAAAACTATGAACTATATGAAGGGTACATTTAATTACTTATAATTCTGATTATAAATCTTCAATAAATTTTGCTTAATACAGTCTAACAAAATATTCTTTACCAATAGAAGCTATTGAAACAATTAAAATTATTTGTAACTTTTTTGAGTTTAAAACTTCATATTATGTAACAAAAGATACATTTACTTAACAACGCCTAAAAATACTAATTTATTAAAAATATGGTAAAACAATAATAAATAGAAATCAAAATAGCTCAAAATTACATTTCTGTACTAAAAATGATGCTTATAAGAATGTTAAGCTTATTGAAATACATACAGTTCCAACGTAGGGATAACTTTACTGAGTCAAACTATACAACATACTTTTACTAGTTCTGTATCACGATTTAATAAAACATGCATGCCTAATTCTAAACATTACGTTTTGTTTTTGTAGAATTACTAACGTAAACCATTATGCCTGTAATTACATGTCAAGACATAAAATATTTTGCCACTATTAACTAATCAGCTGTTAGATATGTCTTGTTTAACTTTGTGGCTATTTCTTGTTACTAATTTCTAAATATTTTCTTGATATTGTTACTTGCAAGAACAACGTATAAAACCGCCAAGAAACCCAACACCAGGAACCGAGATGGCGAGATAAGATTAGAATTAAACGTGAGTGAATACTAATTGAACGCTAAATAGATTCCACTGGCACAGAACCAGGTACTAATGTAAAACTCCAGGGATTGGCGGTTACACCAACATT
>JBAIZL010000003.1:85687041-85694541 GCA_036971475.1 Prosapia bicincta | reverse complement strand
ATAAACAATTAATTTAGAAAACTGTTACATAAATTTTTACTTAATAAAACAATACAATTGATATGCACTCAATCGGAGTGGAAAACGTCTGTGCGATACAGAGGCGACTTACACACTGCCGGGGCTCTGTTCTCACACCTATATAATACTAAAGCTGCGTAAGCAGGAATTTTCCTAGCACGCATTTAATTATGAAATGTTCACATAAAATGTTTATATAACTCCTCCATCCCTAAAGAAAACTTCGGGGGTTGGCGAAGTTTCGGCATCGGTTGAGGTCCTCTTCATCTTCTTGATGAGGGCGAAGTATATAAGCTGCTGAATAGGCCTCCGTAAAGGGCAATTTTCGGCATGGGTTGAAGTCCTCTTCACTGGAGAAAGTCACCAGGCAAAGGTTGGTTTCCAAGATCCAGTTAAATGGGTTGTCTGCGATTTCCAACGCAGTATCCTCGTAGTTTGTAGGCGTTATTGTTTTTGATGATGGGCATTTTACAGTCTAATTTTCTGTTCATTATAATTCAACTGAGCAAAAGTATTTGGAATTGATTAATACAATTTATAATGAGTCTTTTCTATCATAGGATAGATACAAAATGTTTATAACATATACAATTGTTATCAGAATCTAATTTTTGTTCTACAAAATTTACATTGATTACAATAAAAGTTTTATATGATTTTTCATAATTTTACCATCATTTACATTCAAATTGCCTGTTATAGCTTTGATAAGGATTCTAGTCAGTTTATAAGAATTCTTTTTGTTTTGTTATCTCTTTAAGAGTATAGTTTCTAATTTTCTTCAATTACAATTCTTTTTGTGATTAACATATTTCAAATAATTAACAATATTTATTATCATAATTAGTTACATATCATTTAATAAATTACAACAGTTTGTAACACATACAATTAATAAAACAATGTTGTTTAAAGGTTTAATAAAGTTTCTTGCATAGAATTAGTGGACAAAGGTATGGTTGGGATTTTAATTTGATTGTGTTGAATAGGAACAAGAAGGATTTTGGTCATTAATTACATTTTTTATCTTCTTAGGCCTTTTAATTTTCGACAAATGTATTTTGTCTTTTGTGTTATGATGTCTAGGCTTTATTTTTCCAGTTTTTCTTTCTTTATCTATCGAAGCTATTTCTTCCTTGCTATATCTGTTTTTCGTTTTGCTTTGCTTCTGAACTGATTTTATATAAACTTCAGAAGGTATTTCTGGAAGTGGTTCCTTGTTTACATTCCTTTTTTCTAAAACTTTTTCTTTAATTCTTTGATTGCTATCCCTAATGTTTTCGTAAAGTATTTTTGTTTTTTCTTTATGGTTTAAAACGTAGTCATTTACAATTTGTTTTTCTAAATCTATATCTAATAGAGAGTTTGAATTTATGTGTCCAAATAAGACTTCGCACGGCGTTAATTTTGTGACTGAATGAATGCTATTGTTATAGGCTATTATAGCATATTTGACTTTCTTAATTATACTGTCTTTTTTAAATTCGATTTGATTATTTAACAGCCTTATGTGTTCTATTAAGGTGGAATGAAATCTTTCACATAATCCGTTTGATTGGGGGTTTTGTGTACTGATAAAATGGATTTTGATTTTATGCAGGTCTAATATCTCCTTCACAATTCTGTTATTAAACTCCGTTCCATTGTCTGAGATAATAACTGTTGGTAAGCAGAACTGCGCAAAGTAATCTAATAACTTGTCTGCAATCTCTGTAGCTTGAGAGCTTCCCAAGCGATAAGCTTGAGCATACTTTGTGAAACTGTCGACAATGCTGATAAACGCATTCTTTTCTAAAGAGATAGTGTCGATGTGAATTATCTGGAAAGGCCTTGCAGCTGTGGGCGTCAAGTTCATCTCTAATTGTAAGGGGATTCTGTCATATTTGGTTCTTTGACATATGTCACACTGATTTATGAAATTTTGGATTAGTGATTTTAAATTAGGCCAATAATATCTTCGCTTAATTTGTTCGTATGTTTCTTGTATCCCTCGGTGATTGGTTTTGCTGACATGATAATTACTTATCGTTTCTAAGGTATCTTCTTCCGAAGTTAGGTCTAAGAGTTTGTTATTACACTTAACCAAATTTAGTTCAGTTTGTTTGAAATTTTTGGCTACGCATGATGCAAATTTCTCGTAAAAATCGTCTTCAAAATATAGATTATATTTTATTTTGGGTACCAAATATGATTTTACAAAGTTAACTATGTCTTCTTTAAAGTTATTTTCTGATATTTCGACCATTAAACGAATTTTTGAAGTTCCGAATAGTTTTATAATTTTTACTTTCTTTGGCTCATACTTTACCAATGACAAAAATATTTGATTTCTCCCAAAGTTTACAGGCTCGTCGGAAATTGGTATTTCAATTTGGGTGTTCCCTTCGAAGTTGGAATGCACGGTTTGACTGTCACTTTCTTGATCGTACTCTAAGTTGGCATTATCTGTTGCGTCGAGTTGTACGACCATAGACTCGTTATCTTCATTTAATTCCGGGAAGAAACGTCGGATTAATCCAGCTGGAGATAAATCAAGGTCTGGTTCTACAGTGTGTTGGGTGTTTGTTGACCTTTTATTAGTAATGTTCAATTGTATTCTAGATAAGGCATCGGCGTTTTGGTTTAATTTGCCTTTTTTGTATCTTATGTCATAATCATATTCCTCTAATTTTAATCTCCATCTTAAAAGCTTGGAATTTGGTTCTTTAACTGAAAATAACCATTGTAAAGGTTTATGGTCTGTATAAATTTTAAATTTTCTTCCAAATAAATAAGGCCTAAAGTGTTTAGTGGCCCATACGATTGCTAGTAATTCCTTTTCAATCGCGGAGTAATTAGTTTCGCTGTCGTTTAAAGTTCTGCTGGCATACGCTATAGGAAGGTCCTTTCCATTTTTGTCCTGGCTTAAAATTGCTCCTAGTGCAAAATTACTAGCGTCTGTTGTTAGAGTAAACTCCTTTTCAAAATCTGGGTATTGTAGAAGGGGCTCATTAGTCAGTATATTTTTACATGTTTCAAAACATTCAATGAAGTCTGGATTTTCTATATTTATTTTTGCATTTTTCTTTAAACAGTTAGTAAACGGTTTTGTTATCTTGGCGAAGTTTTTAATAAATTTTCGATAATAGCCTATTAGTCCTAAAAATCCTTTAATTTGTTTGGTGGTTTTGGGTATTGGATAGTTTTTGATTGCCAAAATCTTTGCTGGGTTAGGTTTTACGCCTTCCGGTGTAACAACATGCCCTAGATACGCTACTTCTTTTCTTAAAAATTCTGTTTTATCCAGCTGTACTTTAAAGTTGGCTTTGCGTAATCTGTCGAATACTTCTTTAAGTCTTTGTATATGTTCTTGGAGGCTAGTGGAGTAAATTATAATATCGTCTAAATAAACTAAACATGTTTCATTTTGGATTCCTCTCAGAATGTTATTCATAATTCTTTGAAATGTAGGGGGGCTATTCTTTAGTCCAAATGGCATTCTTAAAAATTCATAGTGTCCCGTTTCTGTTGAAAACGCTGTTTTTTCTATGCTATTTTTATCCATTTCTACTTGGTGAAATCCTGAGGCTAAATCTAAAGTTGTAAAATACTGAGATCGTCCTAATTTATCTAATATGTCGGTAATGTTTGGCAAGGGAAATTTATCGTCAATTGTTTTCTTGTTTAATCCTCTAAAATCTATTACTAATCGAAATTTTCTTTTGCCAGAAGCGTCTTGTTTTTTGGGTACAATCCAGACAGGAGAGTTCCATGGAGAATTTGAAGGTCTAATAATTCCTTGTTCAAGCATGTCCTCAGTTTGTTTATTAATTTCGTTCTTGTAAATCTCTGGATATCTATAATTTCTGGAGTATACGGGAATTTCATCAGTAGTCCTAATAACATGTTTTATTTGGTTGGTAAAAGTTAAATCGTTTCCCTCAATATGGAATAAATCTGCATAATCTTTTATTAAACTTGTTATAGCGGATTTTTCTTCCGAGTTCATATGTTCCATTCTAAATTTTGATAAATCTAAATTTTTTCTTCTCGAATTTTTTTGTTTATAATCTAATAAATTGAAATTAGTGTACGTTTGCATTGTATCAGGTTTGAAAATATTATATTCCTCTAAAGATTTTACTTCTAATGGTTTACTTATTGTTAATTTTACATTTTCTTCCGTATTGTTTATAATAGGGCAATAGGCTTCACCCTTATGCACTGAAACTATACACTGCGGAATTTCTAATCCGTTCACTTGTTTGTGTGGTAAAATACCTTCTCCATTATGAATATTTTGTATTTTTAATTTAACTGTTTGGCTAGTGCGGGCTTGTATAACATAACTAAATTGTTCCTGCTTTATTGACGTGCTGTCTGTTTTATTACAACTTCCTTTTTCAGTGTTAAAATATTGAATAGGGATTTCCTCATCACAAAGTATTAATTTATTATTTATAAAGTCTAAGCTTATTCCTAAATCCTTTATATTGTCTAGCCCGAGTAATAGGTCGAAATTCTGATGAAAGTCAAATAAATAAAATTTAATTGCTTTTTAAGACAACAGAGGTATGGTGCAGCAAAAATTTTCTTTTGAAGTGCCGTGTGCGGTGATTACTTCAAACGGCTCTTTTTTTATGCTTGTTTTAAAATTTTTCCAGCCTAAAGATTTTCGCATAAATGATCTAGTACTGCCTGTGTCAATTAATATTCTAGATTTGGTGTCTGTGTCGTATATAAATGGTAGCTCGTTATTTTCGCTTTGTAGATTCATTATTGAAAATCGATTCCGAGGCTCGTATGTCCTAAAAAATCGTCCTGATCGATTTTAGCGGTCTCTTCTTCGTAGTTGTCGGTTAAATTTTGGGATTCTTCGAAGTACTCTTCTTTCCCGAGATCTTCTTCAAAAGCGAATGATTCTTGTCCATTAGTCTGGTACATAGTGTAATCGTCTTTTTCGGCTCCTTGTCCGGTCATTTGATACAAATTAGTTTATCTAGAAGGCCTGTCTGTTTGTCTAGTGGAAATACTCATAGGGGTAGGTTGATAACCCGTATTTCGCTGAGGATACTGAGGTTTAGTAGTGTTGTTGTTTGGTTGTCCCCTTTGAGGCTGACCGTGATTAGCAAAAGTTGGTGGTCTATAGGAAGGATTTGGGTGTTGATAAGGTTGTTTAGGTATTTGGTGGTATTTAAATTCAGTATGTATTGGTCTTCTTACGTTATGAGTTTGGCTTTTCTGAAAGACTGGTTGTTTGCTTGGCTGAGTAAACATTTTATTATTTTTAAATTGGAAGTCGTTTGTGAGCATATTAAGTGCTTCACTAAGAGTGTTAGGGTTCTTGGTACGCATTAGTGACCCGATGGGTTCATGCAAACCCCTAAGGAGAACTCTTAAAGCTAGTTTCTGAACGTATTCTATTAAAATGTCTTTAGCCATCTGCCTTTGAGGCTCTTTATTCATAAAAAATGAAATTTGTAAATTTAGTAACTTTTGAATTTTCTCATAGAATTGAAATGGTGATTCGTTACTTTCTTGTTTTAATTCTGACATCTCTAAGTTTAATGTGAAACAATCTCTTTTGTCTGAATAACTAATTAATAATACTTTTCTAGTTTTGTGCCAATTGTAAGAGTTAGAGTTTACAACCATTTCCAGTGCTTGGCCTTTTAATTTAGAAAGAATAGAGGAGAACAGATACTCATTTTGAAAATCCTCTGGATTTTCGCTTACATAAAACTTATTCACTATCTTATCACATATTGAGATAAATCTGTGGAGCATAGTGGGCTCTCCACTATACTCGGGTATCATGTCAAGATACTCCTTTTTTAATGTTGGCGTTGCCATTATTTAATATTATTTTTCAAAATAATAAAAATTAAAAATCAATTATATAAAATTAAAAAGTATTTACTCTACTTTTTCTTAATTCTATATCTTAAGATCTACTTACAAGTTGATCCAAAATACTTTGCTCATTTGAACAACTTTCACTTTTCACTTTTCACCTACACGATATTCGCTCGTGTTCTTAATAGATATGCGCTCTATTAAGTGGTTGTAGATATTCACTCTACTTAAGGTTTCCTCAATTAACGGTTAAAACCGACGGACGTTATATTCACTAACTTCCTTGAGGTGTCCTACCGACTGCGCCAGTTACGTTTTATATTAAGCAAGAAAGGTTTTTAAAAATGATTTTTATTTTTAACAAACCTTTGAATTTAATAAACAATTAATTTAGAAAACTGTTACATAAATTTTTACTTAATAAAACAATACAATTGATATGCACTCAATCGGAGTGGAAAACGTCTGTGCGATACAGAGGCGACTTACACACTGCCGGGGCTCTGTTCTCACACCTATATAATACTAAAGCTGCGTAAGCAGGAATTTTCCTAGCACGCATTTAATTATGAAATGTTCACATAAAATGTTTATATAACTTATATATATTCGAGTACATTTTTCTGCCTTTCCTAACATTACAATATTTTCCTCTGTTGGCGCGTTACGCTATGACTCCATATTCAAAAATTAAATCGTACTTAAATTATGTACGCGTCAAAAGAGGAAAATATTGTAATGCTAAGAAAGGCAGGAAAATATACTCAAATATATACAAATATTCATAAGAGAAATGAAGATGAGTTTATTAAGAATAATTAGTAATCCATTTCCGTTTGGCATATCATGCTTATAATCAAATCGCATGTCTCAAACGTCGTTAAATGCTTTAAACATTTGCGATGTGCGTGCGTGTGTGCTGATGTGTTTGCGTGTGTTACGGTAAAACACATAAATTGGTAAATCTTACTTTGGATAGTTTTAAACTTTTCCGCTAAGGTTTATATTCTTATTTAGGGTATCATAGTTACCTGCTATTCCCAGCATCGTCACACTACTCGTTGACGCATTTCGGACCTCCATCAGTCTGAACGTTTTATGAACTGTTCTTCCCTGCATGAGAATCGTCATTAATCTTATCTAACTACGACTCTCTTTGTTATCTAACCTTTATCTCGTATAGGTTCAGCTTATTCAAAGCTCTGTCTATTGTTTAATCTATTGTATTTACTTTGTAACCATTTAACATGTTTAAACATTACATTCGATTGATTCTATATTTGTTCGTTTATTATTGTCGAATTACTCAATTGTATATTTACAGGTTTTCAATGATTTAAAGGGTTATAATTTATTTTCGTATTTGAACCGATATGAGATAAAAGTTAAATAACAAAGAGGGGTGTAGTTAGATAAGACTAAAGACGATTCCCATGCAGGGAAGAACAGTTCATAAAACTTTCTGAGAGATGGTGGTCCTCCGAAACGCGTCAACGAGTGTGTGGCAATGTTGGGAATGGCAGGTAATTATGATACTGTAAATAGCATGGTAAATGTTACCTTTGGTTAGTGACGAATTTAGAAGATTATTGTTTCAAACATTTACAATTTCTGTTTAGGGGGATGCTGTGTTTATCAATTTCC
>JBAIZL010000003.1:85632041-85682041 GCA_036971475.1 Prosapia bicincta | reverse complement strand
ACGTCCAACGTTTAAACAGCGGGCGTGTCCACTATTTGATGTTTTATTAGTTATGAGTCACTGGTGATGACAATACTGTCATCGAAACGCGTTTAAGTTATTAAATTATTAATTGTGGGTTACTGTGGATTATTAACCATTGTGGCCTTACAAGCTAAGCTCAAAACCCAATTACAATTACATAATCTCAATATCAAAATATACAACTGAAATATTTAACTAACCATAGCCTTGTATTATATCAATTACATGTCTGATAAAACGTTTTAGGAAAAGATAAAAATAAAATCTTTTTTTACTTACTACCTTCGATTAAGTGTTCTCGTTTAGTCCAGAATTTAAACAAACCCTACATAGTGCTTATGCCACAAACCGTGTGTGCTCTGTGTAAAATGCCACCCATTTACCGCTATTTTTGCTGCTGGTAGAAACTTATGGAATGTTAAAATAAAAGTATATGTACGTATTTTATATTTACGTCAGCTAGAAAGCAATCAAAATTAATTTAGTTTATTTATTTATTTTAATTATCCTAATTATTACCTAACAAGATATTTTCGTGATAAATTTGTCTGAAGTTGATAACTTTGCGAAACGTACGTGATGATTTAGTAAAAAAAGGTTTACCTGTGGTAAGAGGTTTTATGTATTTAGATTTTAAAAAACAATCAGTAATTTGTTTTTTCATACTGGTTTCGATGACAAAGTTATCACCATCGCTGATTATAAAGAACAATTCCACAACTATAATTAAAAGATTTATAGTTTAGAGTTTGTATAGTTTTACCTATTGATGAAGATAAATATCAAACCGCGAATGAAAAAAAAAATATTACTGATTTAAAGATAATGTGCGTTATAGACCTAATAAAACAATTATTTTGTTATATAAATCATATAGAATCGTAATTGAATAGATATTAATAAATATCTTTCGAAACCAACGCCCTGATAATGGCAACTATGTCATCGAAACACGTATGAGAAAATATATTACTGATTTTAATAGACCTAATAAAATATTTATTTTTTTATATACATCTTATAGAATCGTAATTAAATAGATATTAATAAATATCTTTCGAAACCAACGCCCCGATGATGGCAACTATGTCATCGAAACGCGTATAAGAAAATATATTACTGTTATTAAGTTATTGATCGTTATTGGCGTACAAAATAATTATTTATTTTTATAAAAAACATATAGTCGTAATTAAATAGACAAAAAATATCATTCGCAACCAAATCACACGGGACACAAACTTTAGACTCCATCTGTAGTATTTGAGAAACATTTACATAATTTAACATAACTTTACAGATTGATAAGATATTTTGTGCAAACTTTTACATTGAAATTACTGAACCATTTGTGTCCAGTGTCGAAACTGACGCAACAAAAACCCTGAAACAGCAGTTTTAATATTAACGACAATCGGGCCTCAGGGGACGCACAGACCGGCTGCAGCCTCGGAGGGGGGATGACGTCTCTCCCGGTAGCCTAGTCCACTACAGGTGTACAAAATATACATGGTGAGGATTACTAACATTGCATTTGCATTGTACAATAAACCAAATTATAACCGCAAGAACAAAGTAGAAACGCTATAAAAATATCATTTATTGTAGGTACATTCCCTATAAATAGATTTCAAAGACCTACTACTAAGGCAAATGCAATATGATATTGTACTTCAAAATTATGAAGCAATTCGGACAAAACTCTTTTATTTCTTTCGGATTCGTTACTTTTTATTAAATAATTACAATTAATATAAATAAAGTAATATAATTTATGCGTTTAATCTGCTGTTCTACCCCCATAACATGTGACAATAAAACCAGCTGCTTCATGAAATTATATTTTATCACTTATTTTAAACCAAATGAGACGAAATAACTAAAGTAAATGCTCTCTTATAAAACATTCTAGCTTTCGGAATGTCCTATTAACTGAAAAACCTTCAAAACAAATCAGTACAGTACCCTTCTTTGTTGTTACAAGATGTGACTAGTCGGAAATACACTATTTGTTGAAAAGCGGTCATCACTTATCAGCCAATCGAACGTCCGTGATGATATAAAAAACATTAAAACAATATACAATCATTAGGGTTTGAATAGTTACGTGTTCTGGTGCAGGTTTTATTTTAACGTTTTATAAACGTTTTTCAGAAATAATCTCCTTTTTCCTATAAATTTTGTGTGCACGAGCGTCAGCTTTTATTAAAATGTACGGACATATAGTAATTAGATACAAACAAATATGGGAGGTAAGATTACAACAGTACATTCAATTTTCCTTCATAGGTAGCATAACGTTATGCACAGTAGGCGTACTTACTGTACATAGGTTAGGTCATTTTATCCGGAAATTTCCGATAACCGGAAACGTGCGGACCCCAAGGGTTCCGGATATTAGAGCTTTTATTGAATAACGCATTCTTTGCCCCTTTTATGAAAAAATGTTTTCCCATATAAAACTAATATTAATTAATTAGATAGTATTTGAAATAACTGTAATAACATTAAGTGTCATTCACTATAAGTTTTTAAAAATGTTAAAATACACGCGTGTGTATTTACACATACAAATATATATATATTAGGAGAGTGTGAACTAATAGAAGGAATTGAAAAAAAGGCACCACTTAGTACTTAAATGTTTTAGGGCCTATTATGAAATTAAATCTACTTAAGTCGTAAAAATTAGAAACCATCATAAAAATAAAAGAAAGATTTTACCTTGTGTGTTTAAAAATTACGCCATCTTCATAAAACATACCCATGACGAGACGTGACTATAATAATCTAATGTAAAGACAAATTAGTAGAAATATGAACCAAAAAATGTTCCTATACATGTCAACTTAGCTGAAGAAATATTCTAAGGAATTCTATAAAATATAACAATAGTAGCCTACTGTTAAAATTAAAAACGCATTTTCGCAATGTAGATAGAAATGCCAAGATTTTCACGATTTTAGAGCAATCAAAGACTGCTTCCTCTCAGCCCTATATCCTCACTTGACTTGACACCACACAACCTGTTCCAGTATTACAGCAAGTTCTTCGGACTGTGATAGACTGGTACCACAAAATCGTCACAATACCTCTCCGTGTTTGGAACTCACGCTAATCATCCAACTACGAGTTTGAAGCCGGATTGGTCTAATTAGTAGTTTCACCTCCTATATTTCATGGTAATCCCCTGCTTTGTTCTCTCTGTACTGCTAGTCAAAGCGATAAGGCATTCCCGTTTAGGTACCCATCATCCGATGTCCTACTCTTTTGCTGTCTTTTTATTAATATAAATTCTTTTATTGGCATCATCGATCTCCTGCAAGACATAGTAAGCATCAATATCCTGACTACGCCATCCGCATACTCATATTAGTTTCCAAATACCTTTTTAATTTTATTCCACCATATTATTCTAATTTAAAACTTGCCAAACCTTTAGAACCCTTTAGTTCATTTTTTAAGGGCTATTGTAGCATATGTAATCTAAAGTTTCCGCTATTGGTAGTATTTTACTTTATGCAATATTTAAATAAACTCTTGCGCCAAAATATTTTAGCTAGCATACCGCAATTTAAATTACTGTTTACAGTGTAAGTAAAAACGGGCCAGTTTAAATCAATTTCCGCCAACATTTGTCTTCGAGCGTTACAGTTTCGAAGGGAAGATTAACGGACAATAGCACCCCTGGTGCAATAAATAAAGCCACTAGATGACGCTGTATAGGACACTTTTCCTTTAATTTCAACTCCCGTAAGAATTTTGCGTGTCTTTTCCGATAAAAATGTTTATTACGATTAAGTTAATTTGAGAAATACTTAAACGAAATAATACAATATTATATAAATATTTTTGGAGAAACTTATAAAAGGTTATTATAACATTGTACTACAATGTATGTTAATTTGAATCTATACATATTATAGTTCAAGTAATATTATTTTCATTTCTCTGTTTAATTTTTTGCACTTGCATCCATAGTACAACCATTCATAAAATACAGTTTAGTACCAGCTCGCGAGAGCATGCGACCGACTCCATTTATTTCTCAGTGTTTGAAGGTTTGTCTTCCATATTTTGTACAACCATTGTAGTGTTTATTTATAATGGTAAGTTAGGTAAGCAGTAAAACATAATTTACACTTCAAACGTAAGGTATGATTTCTATCTTTGTGCAGATTTATACAGAGTAATCTGTATTTAATGTAAGTACTCTTCTTTATTTTGGTAACTGAACTGTTTTTGTTCTCTGAAGTATGGAAATTTCAAATATTATTTTAATATCTATCATCATAAAGTATAAAAATACATTAAGAGTTGTATGTGTATGTTACATTATAATTTATTGTATAAATGAATATAGATACAAATTCTTACAAGGGTTTTACGTAACTGTATTAAGACAGTTTCGTACTCTTTCAATAATTCTAGTTTTTTTAATAATGGGGCGAATAGTTTCAACTATAATAATTTTATGTACTAATCGCTCCCTTTTCAATATAACACTTTGTACTCTTTTTTGTAATCACGCGAATACGCCGGTAAAACAACAGAAAATATTTACTAGTTTCCATAGTTGCCGCACTGAAGCAACACGCTTTAGTGCTCCGTTTATAAACAGCTGTTTGGCACAAATCTGAATTTTCCGGGCTTTATAGAAAAATCATGTTTAATCGAGTAGGTAGTGTCAAGGAGGTACCAGGACACAAAAGGGAGGGAGAGAAAAAGGTAGCTGCGAATGACATAATCTCGTCGATCTGGCGTGGCCTAAAGGAGCCAGCAATCACAACCACGAGCCGAGTAGGTAGTGTCAAGGAGGTACCAGGACACAAAAGGGAGGGAGAGAAAAAGGTAGCTGCGAATGACATAATCTCGTCGATCTGGCGTGGCCTAAAGGAGCCAGCAATCACAACCACGAGCCGAGTAGGTAGTGTCAAGGAGGTACCAGGACACAAAAGGGAGGGAGAGAAAAAGGTAGCTGCGAATGACATAATCTCGTCTATCTGGCGTGGCCTAAAGGAGCCAGCAATCACAACCACGAGCCGAGTAGGTAGTGTCAAGAAGGTACCAGGACACAAAAGGGAGGGAGAGAAAAAGGTAGCTGCGAATGACATAATCTCGTCGATCTGGCGTGGCCTAAAGGAGCCAGCAATCACAACCACGAGCCTTTTACTAAAGACCACGTCACAGGTAAACCTTTTATATTTGTAAGTATTCACACCGACCACGCCCAGAGGAGGTTTATTTGTTAAAAATCTGTTTAAGGGGAGGAGACATTCTGAATTCTATTTTGGAAAACAACTTCGCTACTTAACCCTCCTACGACTGTACGCATCAACTGAAACATATGACAAATTAGTTTAAAAAAATTATTTTCAATGATAAAAGAAATAAAAATCTGTTCCCCTCAAATATTTTCAACCTGTAGTAGTAGTTTATTATGCAGGGTTAAACACAGTTCAAACATTTGCTTTTAAATTTCAAAGTCAGATTTAAAAAAGCGTGTCAAGTACTTTTTCTCACAATTTCAACTCATAGTGAGTTAAACTTATTTGTTGAATTTATTATTGGTTAAACTAATTTAATCACTATATTAAGTAAAGCATATAATCACTTTTAAATTCCAAAACTTCATTTAGAAATATTTAATAACAACTAACTTTAGAAGAGAAAATAATTAACACCTACCTTATATTGGTAAGTTAGAGGGTCGAAAGGAAAAATTTACCAAGTATGGCAAGTTGGCAGCATTGGTTTAATACCCAGCTTTGTTAACGTTCCAAAATCCGCCTTGAAATATTTTGATAACCTCGAATATGCTACGAGCCGCTTCATAATCGAAGGAATGTCTAATTAAATAAATATCTTAGGAAAGCCTTTGTAGAATTTTCCGATACGAAAATGTTAAACGTGCCAAGAAATTTCTTTATTTTGTAAACAAAATGCTGCTGGAAACCACATTATTAAAGCACCAAGTGGAATAAAGTGAAGGATATTGGGGTGGGGTTTCCCTAATGAAATATATAAAGTAACTGTATTCATTAAAAGAAGTATATTAGTATATTTGTTTATTTAATATAATGTGAACTAATCGATATTCGAATTGCGGTAACCTATAGAAAAACCATACCGAAATGTAAAGTTTATAATTGCCAATTAGATACAAACATTGTATTACTCATGATATGGGGGAAACTACATATGTTTGCGCAACAGTTATAATTCAACCCTATTACAATACAAGACTAAAAAACAATCTTTATAAATTTAAAATAAAATAATAAAAACAAAATTTTCTAAAATTCTTTTGTTACTATTATTACTATATAGAGTCTTAGTCTTCTACCCTATTATCACAGCCGTTTAAAATTTTGTCGTCCCTTTTCGTAGTCATCAGTCAGATCTTAAGTATTTTTCTACCCAGCTAGTCATTCAATCAGAAGAGAAGAGGTTTTGTAACCATAAGTAATGTCTTATATTTATCCAGTCACGTTTTTACTAAAACTGGTTTAGCCCTCCCTCTACTAGCTCCGCCTACATTCCGAATACTCATATTTGTATTTTATATTTTTATCTTAGAGTAATTTCAAAATTTTAAACATAATAAACTGATTACGTATCTGTTTATTTTTTAAAATCTAAAGTAAAATTAATTCAACATAAAAGAAACACAATATCAAGAGCACAGTGGTACAATATATTACAATAAAAATATTGAAAAGAACCCCAATACCACAAAAATCATTCTAGTTTGTAACTTCTTGTGTGCTAGATTGTGTTTTGTAACTAGACCCTCTGATGATGATGACATGGTCATCGAAATGTACATAAGGGTTTAATCTTAAGTAACTTGTCTTATTTGTTATTTTTGATTATTTTTGTGGTATTGGGGTTCTTTTCAATATTTTTATTGTAATAAAAGAAACAAATTAAGAATATTTACCATAATGTAAGGGAACTAATAGAGGGCGGGGCTAAACCACCTTATGGGTCAAAAATATTTAATATGGCAACGAAAGGAAGAGTAGAAGTCTATGATTCACAACAGATGTAATATAGAATATAGCGTACATGGCAACAAAACCCAAAATGCCATGTACAGCCAGTACTCAAAATGAAGAAATGCAGGTAATTTTGTAAAACATATTTCACTTCCTGCATATAATTCTACCGTATCAATTGAAACACTACCAGTAAAGCTCAGTTAATATTATAAATAGTAGCTTGTGGCATTGAATTTACTAAACCCGACAAACCTCACGACGAGAAAATATTCTTTCTGTCCAAAAAGAAAGCATACATTTACTAGCACTAGCAGGAAGATATATCTAGCAGCTAGATTGTTGTGCGTTCACCAAGGTAACTACATAAATATGACGCGTATGCAACATCGTAGTCGATAAGATGGATTAGCATTCTACGTGGAGTTAATATACCTTAGAATAACTCAGTTGTGAAATAATGATTTCTCGTAAACATATTTTATTTCCTAGCGTTTGTTTTCATTTTAAAAGATTTAAATTTTTTTAAACATTGTTAATTTTATAAGTTCGATGTTAAGAGTTTATATAGGCCTATAGCTCTTGTCAAAATTAAAATAACTATATCTCTATTCGTTTCTCTATTTTTTCATTTAAAACGTACAAATAATTTCAATTTATATACAGTATTCTATACGAGTGGTACATTTAACATAACGCCACTAGTATTCGTGGAACGGTTAAAGCTAACTACACGAAATCTGGTGGGTGGCTTGTTTAACGCCAAGTATGGAACTGGCCTCGCGAGGTATGGTCGAAAGTAGCTTATCTCTAAGAACTAATTGGCAACCCTGTGCTAACAGTGTTGCCAAGTTCGAGTTTCGGGCTGTCAGTCTATCGTCTGCCCGTGACTTCCTTTCTCTCATGTGACAACGCTGCATATTTTGTCACCCGCCTCTTTTCAAGCAGTACTCTTTAATGACGTAATCTAGGGTTAAATAAAATGTACTAACTGAACTGAAAACATGCAATTTATTTTTAACGGTTTAATATTAGAAGATTAATTGAATGTTATTTAAGAACACAACACTATACATTCAAAATAATAACAAACAAAACATGAATTATATTATTTTTAAATAAATAAAACCTCTAAACCACAAATAACATCTATTTAAACCTTATGTACATTTCGATTGCCCAGCAATCATCTTCAGAGGTATTTAAAAAATACACGAGTTGTATTTTTTAAATACCTCTGAAGATGATTGCTGGGCAATCGAAATGTACATAAGGTTTAAATAAATGTTATTTGTGGTTTAGAGGTTTTATTTATTTAAAAATAAACATTACGCCACAGTTGCTTCATACAGTTATGAATTATATTGTATATAATAGCATTAACGTCGGTATGTCGCGTTGCGATGTAAGTATGTAACATGAAGGTTATATGTTTGTGGAGTGTAATAAATTTGTGCCTAGGAATACATTAGTTGTCCACGCCGTCACGTGACGAGTGTCGGCAGTATGTTTAATTCAAAGCAGTATTTTAGAGTGTCGACTGAACACTATGTTTTCAGTTAATTCACTTTCTAATATTTCATGTGAAGTGATTTAATATAATTTTGCAATAATACAATAAGTGTACGATATTGGGATCCTATATTAAATGTAACACTAACAATGAACCTTTAAATTTAAGGACAGAAATATAAGTTCTCTTTTGCGATCAATTTCATAATTTTCGATTAATTTGACAAGATCTCGTCATCTAACACATAGACAACACTAGTTACGTATTAAACGAAGCCCTACTTTTATTGCACAATTAGGCCTACAATTTGTTTATTTCGATTGGTCAAAAATTAAATATAATCTTCTACGTGTCATCTCTTAAACGGGTGGAAGAAGGGGTTGACATGAGTGTGTAAACATAAGAACAAAATACGACAAAAATCATGCAACAATTATTAATACTGAAACTTTTTACTGCAAAGATATGGTTTTAGTAAAGACAGGTTGGAGTGGCCTCACTTGAGTTATTCATTTCCCCATCTGAGTCTGTGTGGGGATGAAAAAGCCCCTAGAATTCCTTTGATGTCGTTGGTTAATCCTCTTTCCACTAAACTGCTCTACTCCTTTATACAAAACTCATTTTGCAAATTCAATTCAAAGTTTATCTTAAAAGTATCTTAAAATGATAAGATACTACCCAGAACTCACAACAAAAGGCAAATTTTATAGGAACTAAAGTGAATTTATAATAAATAAAACATGACCTCATATTAACTTTAATTTATTAACCTTATGTACAATTTCGTTGCAAAGCAATCTTTCTGCGAGGGGCCAAAAAATTCAAACTGCATTTTTTTTTTTACTTCTGAGGATGGTAGATTTGCAACCTAAACGTCATAAGGTTATTTTAAGAAAAATATTATGGTTAGAGTTGTAGATAATTTATTGTTGCATAATTTATGAAACTCAGTGTATTTGAAATTTTAGAAGTATGCTTACATGATAGTGTCCTATTTAAAGGGTGTTGAACTTTTTTGAACGAAATTACACCAAAGTGAGTAAAAATGTTTTTTTTATGTAGTAAGGGGGGCAGTTGTACCTTGAGCATAGTGTACCATGGAACACTAGTTGATTTTTGGACTTTGCTGCATTCTGTTGGTCATTTAAGGAACTCTTTCAACAAATTAGGCATAGGTAGTTCTGTAAACAGAAATCTAGTTTATTCTGTGCCATTCTGTTACTGGTAGATGACTTTGAAGTTTTTGTGTGCGCTGAGTAAATGTTTCGGGTTTAATTTGAGTTGTGTTTTATTCGCAGTAGTTAAAAATTTCATAAATTTATTAATACCATCTTCCCTGGTTTGTGGTGAGTAAAATACTGTATTAAATTTTTAAATAGCGTCTAACCTATAAATAAGTAGACATTATTTTTCCAAGATGGCGCCCTCTTGTACCTAGGACCACAATAAGGTCTTGTACCTTAAACATGTTCCAAGGTACAAGATGTTATATTTGTCTTTATTTCATTGCAAATCAAAATGCCAAGCAGTAAATCTGGTGTAAAAAGGGCGCCTGTCAACCCAGATGCAATAAGAAACGCCGTAACCTTTTCTTCAGATAAACGGATTTCGCTTCAGATAAACGGATTTCAATTCGAGAAGCGTGTAAAGTTTATAATGTTAAACTGGCAACTCTTTCCAGACATTTAGCTTATTTTAAAACATCTGGGGAGAAATCATATTAATATGAAACCAATTGTGACACCAACCGAGTTTTTAATGATGAAGAAGAGAAGCTTTTAGTCGCCTATATAGAAAATGTTGCTAAAATGAACTATGGGCTAACAGAAAAAGGGAGTTAGACAATTGGCATATAAATTTTCTATTGCAAATTAAAAAAAAATACCTTGACAAGTGGAATGGGGATAAAAATCGCCGGAGAAGAATGGATGAGATGGTTCATGAGAAGGCATGCAAATAAACTGTCTGTAAGAAAACCGGAAGCAACCAGTCTGTCGCGGTTGACAAGTTTTAATAAAACAAATATGAAGTGCTTTTTTGATAACATAAAAGACGTTCACAATCGGTTCGGTCCCATTCCTCCCCATAGAATCTGGAACATTCATGAAACTGGACTGTCAACCGTTCTGACTCCGTCCTCCATAGTAACTCCAAAGGGTGTTAAGCAGATTGGCAGCTGTACTTCAGCTGAAAGAGGGACATTAGTAACTATGATAGCAGCTGTATCTGCAATAGGAAACCATATTCCGCAGTTACTTGTTTTCCCTAGAGTATTTTTCAAAGACAGAATGATATTTGGTGCTCCTCCAGGAACCGTAGGCGTGGCATCGCCATCTGGATGGTCAAACGATCAGATTATTCTCAAATTTCTTGAGCATTTTATTACCCACGTGCAGTGCTCTAAGGAAGAGCGAGTTTTCATTATACTAGATAACCATGAAACTCATTTACCTGTGAAGGCAATTGAACGGCCACGTGAGGTTGGAATTGTGTTAGTTACGCTTCTACCACATACTTCCAACAAGTTACAGCCTTTTGATTTAACAGTATACGGACTTCTAAAATTTTTTTATAATCAATGTGTAGACGCTTGGCTTTCTCAACAACCAATATTTTTAGTGGGTTCAAGACGCCAGGAATTTCCCCATTTGATAGAAGAGTATTTTCTAACGACGATTTTATGTGCTCTTATGTTACTGATCGTGAAAAGCCTTCAGAAAAAAAATATAGACCTTACTGAGACCTCTTCCACACCTTCAGCTGTTGCCTCTTGCTCGATAAATGAAGTAATGAATTCAGTTAATCTTCCACAAACTCCTACCTCCGAAAAGCAAAGCCTAATAATAGTTACTCCCGAACAAATTCAACAGTTTCCAAAAGCAAAACCAAGAACAACTGGTAAAGAGGAAGAAAAGCAGGTAAAACTCGAATCGTTACAGATACACCCGAAAAGGAACTCCTGAGAAATGACAAAGAAAGAGCCAAGAAAAAAAAAGATTTCTAAATTTACGTTTAACAAAAATTATAATCGTGATGAACCATGTGAAAGTAGAAGAACACTTGCGGAAAAAAGCAAACCATTTGCTTTAATGAAACAATAAAAAAAAAAACGGAGGCATAGACCACGGCCTACTCATTCTTCTTCTTCTTCGTCCTCTGAAGATGATGACACCTTGTTTCTAGTATCTACTGATGACAATGACAGCGCTGATGAAGAGTTCATATATTGTAAAACACCTTATCGGGAAGATAAAAATGGAGAAGGGTGGATAAGGTGTTTGAATTGCCTCCAGTGGTGTCATGAACTATGGGCTGGATCTAACAAACATTCATGGAAAACATACATTTGTGATTTCTGTAGGCCTACTAACAATTAATTTAAACAGTATGTCCATTAAGCCTTTGTTTTTAGATTGTGAATAATAATTTTTATTTTAGTTTAAAATTGTTGTTTAGTTAGAAAAATTACTTTATTACTATTTCTGGCTTTTTCCATAAAACAAATTTATTATTAAACTATAAAATAAAGTAATTTTCATGCTCAGATGGTAATATTATTTATCCCAAATATGGTGTTCCATGGTACACGAACATAGTGTACCATGGAACAGATGTTAGCGGTCAAGAATTATTATTTTTTCAAAAACATACAGAATTAATATTTAATTAAAAACTAGATATTTAAATACATTAAGGAACACTGATTACAACAAAAATGTTTATTTTACTCCTAAGCGCACCAGCCGAAAAATTGAGTCAAAGAGTCAAAATTGTGTTTCAAGGTACAACAGTCTCCCCTATAAGAGGCTAGAATTTCAAAATGTTCACAAGACTTGGAAATTTAAATTTATTTTAAAGCACAATCATTTTTGCACTACGAGTCATATTTACATGACTGCATGTAGTTACACGCGAAGCCAGATTGCTGAACAGTAATCCCATAGTACAACCTGTGATATGTCACGAGATATTGCTCAGAGGAAAATATAACCTCAAAATGCACGGGTACTGCTGCCAACATTAAAGTTCAATCATAATGCTTAGTGACAAATTATTCTTTTGATGTTTGTTCTCTGTTTCCAAGTATTCCGGTAACGGAAACTTTAAATTTGTTAAAAGAGTTTTTAATTGAGAATGATGTCGATATTGAAAGAGTTGACCAGTTTGTAAAATTAAATAAGTGTTGTATGAATAATAATTATTTTCAATTTAATAAAAATTTGTATAAACAAAAAGATGGTACAACAATGGGAAACAGCCTATCACGTTTTTTAGCAGAACTCTTTATGAGTCATTTTGAATTAGGATTGAAAAAGAAACTTAAATATTTTCCTCGTGTCTGGATAAGATACGTTGATGATATTTTCGCTATATTTAATATTAAAGAATTTCAAATAGATCCATTTCTAAGGATCATCAATGATCAACATCCTAATATTAGATTTGCTTATGAAATTAAAAAAGATAAAAGTTTACCGTTTCTTGATGTTTATTGTATTAGAAATAGAGATAAAATAGTTTTTGATATTTATAGAAAGCCAACATCCAATGATAGATTTATTCCAAACGAATCTAACCATTGTAACCAACACAAATTTGCAGCTTTCAATTCTTTAGTTAATAGGTTGATTAATATTCCTTTGAGTAAAAGACGTTTTGATATTGAATTAGAACATATTAAAAGTACAGCTGAATTTAATGGTTATGAACGTAAATTATTGATAATATCCTTAGGAAGCAAAAGATTAGGATTTTTCAGAAGAAACTAAAAACATTACCTTTGTAAACTAAAGAAGAAAGGCGTTTTATTAGTTTACCTTCTGACAAAGTTTTAACCAAAGGGCTGGAGGGAATTTTTAAGAATGTTAAATTGAGAGTTGCGTATAAAATCATAATAATCTTAAAAATTTATTAAATAATGCAAAAGATAAAGTAGAAACACTTGATAAATCAGGGATTTACCAAGTTAATTGTAAGGATTGTGATAAAATGTATATTGGGCAGACAAGACGAAAAGTAATAACTAGATTTAAGGAACATATTAGGGATATTAAATACCAAAGATCTGATAAGTCTAGTATTGCTGCCCATATTTTAGAGACCAATCACAATCTAGATGCTAATAATGTCAAGTTAAATAAGAATGTTAGAACTAATAAGTTGTTAAATATTTTCGAAAGTTTAAAAATTAGTAAACATAAACCTGAGAATTTATTAAATTCTGATAGAGGTCCTATTCCTCATTCAATTTTATATTCATTTGTTAAATAGGATTATGATTTTTATATTAAATTTTGTGTTGGTTATAATTTCAAAAAAAACAATTTTAATTATGTATTTATTGTATTTTTAATTTATATTTTAGTAAGTTGACGTAAGATATCTTGCTTTCACTAGATGGGCGTGGCTACGCCTTGATTAACAGGTGGGGCCGCGGCGGTCGGAGTGGGAGTGGCTAGTTCTGTAGATTATAAATAAGGTATTTTTCTAGCGTTAATCAGTCTTTGTATGTTATCCCTCTGAGGATGGTTACTTTGTAACTGATTTGTACATAAGGGTAAAATAAAGAAAGTTTGTGATTAAGAGGTTTTTGTGTATTTATTATTAAATTCCACCACAGTATATTCCTAATAAATAGGACAAATTATATTTGAGAGGCACTTTCTCAAGGAAATACTGTTATTCCTTTATTCCTTAGCACAATTACCTACCCATCAGTTGTTCGTCTATTCTAACTAGATACGTCCTAGCTAATTGTAACGTTCTTTTAAAGAGATGTCTTTAATTTATAAATTTGCTTAAGTAATAATATATATATATATATATATATATATATATATATATATACATCCCGCTATCAATATGGCAGCATTTCATTCTGCAACCATATGGCAGCCACTTGAAGGAGTGAAGTATATATGTTTTTCGTCGTGTATAATTTATTTCTAATAAACATGATGCTACTCCATGTACTTTAATTTCATAAAATCTTAAAAATACAAATTTGACTGAAATACTATCAATACGATAGCATTTCATTTAGGCATCAATATGGCAGCCAGTGTATATTTTCGTTCAGTCTAATAACAATATGGCAGCCAGTGTGTATATTATTCCCACGCCACTAACGATACGAGAACCAACAGTGTTGCCACTATGGTGCGACTGTCTGACTAGTCAAATGTTTATACTGTAAGACACTGGGTGTGTGTAATCACGGTGAAAACATAAACATTAGAATGTCTTTCTTCATTTCAGCTGGCCAATTATTTACTCAACTAACATAAGTGCTGGTTGTTAGTTTTCATAAACGTGTACAACTATCGAAATCTGACGGGGATACAAGTGAACAAAATTTAACAGGGATGGACGGGTTGGGAGTTGTAAAGGAGTGACTTGGGGTAAAAAAAAAACAATGGAAAATGATCACTCGGGGGGGGGGTTAAAGGTGGTGAGTCATTTGCCGTTATCGAAAGTCAATGGAGATACACGGGTGATCCTCTATGGGAGTAGCAAATGATGAATTGAAGTATAAATGTGAGAAGGCAAAACAAAGCTAGAATATGATCAATCGTACTATTTTTTAGGTTGCTGAGTCCAATACCGTCTTCCATATTAATCGGGAATGCACGGGTGTGGCTCTACGGGAGTAGAAAAGGGGTGAATTGGGGTAAAATTGTCAGAAGGCAAAAAAACAATTGAAAATGAACATTCGGGTGGTTTTTAATGGTGCTGAGTCGTTTGCCGTAATCGAACGTAAATGTGAATATACGGGTGACCCTCTATGGGAATAGCAAATGATGAATTGGGGGTATAATTGTGAGAAAGCAAAAAAAACTAGAAAATGGTCAATCGTAGTGTTTTGGAGGTTGCTGAGTCCAATACCGTCATTAAAAGCTAATGGGAATATGAGGGTCTGGTTCTACGGGAGTAGAAAGGGTGGTTAATTTTTATGAAAATGTCAGAGACTAGAAAAATGTCTAGTAAAATAATACTCTGGGTTTGTAAGGGGTGACTCCAATTTCGTCATCGAAAGTCAAGGATAATGCACGTGTGAGTTTTCGAGAGTGCGATTCCAGACACTATTAAAAAATAGCGGGAAAGTGTAATTAGTCATATGTTTGGAGGGGAAGCTGGGCGCAAACATAAATATTAGATTATTCATTCCTATCATCAGCTGTCGTAATCTGTAAGCAAGTTAGACAGATTGTATGGTATTTTATTGAGCTCATATAGTTCCAAATAAAACGAGTTTACTTTTCTTGTTTCAATTTTGTTTTACCTTCTAGCTCCTAATATACTTGTGCGACAAGTCGTTTGCGAATAAGATATTGAACCATGTAATATATTAGTCAATATTCTATTTCACAACCACTGTTGAACTTATCTCTAATTTTAATTGTTTAATTTAAAATCATTGGGTTATGAATATTTCTTATACAAGTGTTTGATAGTAAATGTTTGCGGTTAATTTATTGAAATATTTACAGCACAGTCAAGCGCTTTGCAAGTGTCACAAGATCCTGCCCAAAGGGAGATATAAAAATTAGATACGATAAAACTCTGTTAGTGTTATTATAGCAAGTTCAACCTTTCTGTGTCCAAATACACATGCTGTTGCCCATGTTATATTACAAATATTTTTGACCCTTTGTGTTCTAGGATTATATCGTGTAATACTTGTGGTACAATTAATAGATCGATGATAACACCTTTTATATACATATTATGTTAAAAATATTTAATTTTGTGTGTGGATATTTTGAAAAATTACAAATAATAAAGTAAGTAAAAATTTATGTTTTGATGTAGTAATTTAGAAAACTGTTCGTAATTCAGGACAAAAGGAAGATTTTATCAGTTAATTCATAGAACTCTTGCCGGTGGCTTGAAACTCACTTTACAGTTTGTTGTCTATCAAATGCCGAATGAGTATAGTTATTAAAGGTAAGAGTTTGATTTCTCCATTCATACAGTGATTTTAATTCTTATACAAAATATCGTGAACCAAATTTTGCACATTCAACTTTATTAATGTAAACGCAAAAAATTAAGAACTATTATATTTTGTAAAAATTACAATTCCATAGCGTTTATAAGCAATATTATTTTAATACCTCATTTAAAACGCTACTTTTGATGTAAGGGAAATAAACATTGATTTAAAAATTATAAGTCAACCTTATTTTACGAAAATGAAAATCTTGGGAAACCCCCTTAATGTGGATATTTTTTTTTTTTAACTTGGGGTTAGGGTAAATGTTTCTTATTTTAATAATGTTTACTACCTTGATCTAAAGTAGGTTAAATAGAAAAGTATATATTTTAGGATTTTAAAAACATAAAATTCTATTTACTGTTGTCTTTATAAAAAAAGGAATAACCAATAATAATGTTTTTTCAAATTAAATGTTAATGTAATATTTGTAATGTGGAGCATACATTTAGTTGCAATGATTTCGGGTTACCACTAAAGCATTTTACGGACAAAAATTATAATAAGATATTACGTCAGACCACTTGAGCTGAGGGTCCGGGATGTAATGAAATTTTGTATTTCAAGTGATTTCTACTATATTTTATTACACTTTCAAAGATATATGATACTTTTGTCAATAATAACATAATATATATTTTTTTCATCCAAAATAAGCAAAAATTGTTACAAAAATATAAATAATGTAGCAAAGAAAGGACACGTAATATACAAAATTGTGTAGATATAATATGAAATTAAGAATGAAATAATAATTGCAAATTTTATATTACTTATAACACTAGTAAACTAAATGACTAATAAATATAAAACGAGAAAATATATTAAAAGGAAAATCTTGTGTTTAAACAAGTATTTATTTTTCTTTCCCTATATATAAATAGAGAAAAAAATTAACAAAAAAAATTAACAAAAAAAATTTAAACCTAAAAACTAATTAATTAATGAAGAAATAGTTTTAAAAATCAACTTCGATGGAGGTAAAAACATTGAATACAATTAATCCTGAATTTGTGGCTAAAACTGAAGACGCGCCTGGCAACCAACACTACCTATAAGTGCCTATCAAGCCCATGCCACGGGGATTAACAAACTCTGTGTCTGTGTGGTGTTCAATTTCTGCGACGACTGAATGTAAAGGCCAATTTACATCTGTTCTAATTTAACTTAGACGTAATGGCGATACATTTCGTACTTTATTTCAAAAACTTCTTCGATATATTGTATCACCTTTACCTCAGGTAGGTAACCAGAAAAATCTACCTTTATTGTACATTGTAAATAAAAGAAGGCTTTTATTTGGTCGAATCTCATCTAATGGTAATTTCTTGCTCACGTAGGCCCATTGAACACGTCTATATTTTATAGGTTCAAACGAGCACAAATTACCATTTTCGGGTAAAAAAATTAAACATTGAAATAATAGTATTTCTGTAATTACGACAGCCAAATGTAACCAAAAACTGTAAGGATATAGTTCTTCCCAATGTGTATTGCATTGTAGCTAGGCATCACGGTGAAAAACGTTTTCGGTAAGCAATGTAATACATCTATTTTATTTATCCACCATATTTGATTTGTCATAAGTTGTTATAGGTACAAATGTGTTTCAGTAAAGACCTATTTTTTATAAAAGTTCTTCTTTAACTACATTCATTAAATTTTCCTGGTAGTCGTTGTTGGCAGGTGAAAACATTTCTTTAATTCCTCCCTTAGATATTTTCTGAAAGAATGACATTTCACCTTGATTGTGATGTTACTTTCATCAAGACACGTTGAATGCACCTGAAAATATATCTGATAAGATTTAAGTATATTTTAATCTTCTTCTTTAATTCTATCTTTAACCGTGTCCCTCCTGGCTCGCATATCTACAATTTGATTTATTATTATTATGGTGAAAAAATTTACAAATACTTTGGCGAATATAGCTGAGGAACCAGTCTTCAAAAACTAGCTGTAAAATAGCGTTATGCAGAGTGACAGAATCAAATTAGTCACTATGATGGTATTTCTTGTTAAAAAAACAAGACGTAAAAGATAATGACTGTTTTGTAGATTTTTTTTCACTTTAAAAAATCTCTCCGTTCTTCGGTCGACATGTTAAATACATTTTTATAGTTAGTATCAGAATGATTTTAGTTCGTTAGGCTGTGTCTGATCGCAAGACAAAGTCTGCTAATACTCAATCACTTCTCAAAACTGTCTCCTTTGTTTATATATTTTACGAATCCTACCACTAGTTTGTAATAACTCCTAATTACAGACTTAATATTTCAATTTGAATATTCTCTATTCTTCGTTGATAGAAAATTACTTCAGTTAAGAAACTCTAACCCAGAGCTTATAAAACGTTTTGTAGTCAATCTTTAGACGTTGATAATCACAAATATTTACTACCGATGATCACGGTAATTTTTCACTATACTTTAGATTTACTGATAATCTCGTTTTATTTTTATGGTAGGCGAATAAAAAGACTATCTACGATCAAAACATTGGGCGTCCTGATAAAGTTTACAACGGGCATCGGCTTTTTTTTTAGCTATAATTGCCGATACTTAGTATGGTATTCATATCGTATGGTATCCTCGCAAGCAAGAATCAGTACAGTAGTCTTGAAGAGCCAAGCAACATTAATTTATGTATGTACTGTAATCAATAAAGCTCTATAAACGTATTTTGTGCATTCTTAATTATAGTATTACGGTTCATTAGAACTCCTGTTTTTTTTCTAGTGTGCAGGAAGCTATTTCCGTGTAATCCGACGGTGTCTCGGTCCCATCTACCTCGAATTATCCATGCACTACTGTATTTGTTTCCGTACCAATGATCATCGTACTTGAAACCTTATTTTATGCAACTCTAAAGTGAGTGAAAATCCCATAGACATTAAAGTTACTCTTGGGACTAGAATATCGAGGATAAACATAATAGATTTATTACATTGCTTACCAAAAACGTTTTGATTACTGCAATATACATTGGGAAGAACTATATCCTTAAATATAATCTTCAGAGATGTAGAAATAAAGAATTTTAAATATTTACCATTGCTTAAACCGCCTGAACTGCTCTCTAGTTTAATTGGCATATTAACACCTATGATACATGTATCCTTAAGTAAGTACTTAAAATGTTTTGCCCTTATGGTCATAGAATGTGTGTATATATCCACGTGTTCTTTCTTTGCTACATTATTTATATCTTTCAAACTATTTTTGAGTATTTTGGATGAAAAATATATATATATAATGTTATTATTGATAAAAATGATGTTGTATGGCCTATAAATAACGCTAGTTCTTTAATACCTTGGTCATTCATTTGGAAGAGTTGAGATAATGTTGCCAAGTGTTTCATTAGAGTCCTCGATGTAAGTACTTCAGGAATTTGTAAACGTGCTATTTTAGCATGCTTTCGTAAAACTTTATAAATAATTATGCGGTTACGGGTATTTGTGTTTGCAAAAACGCAAATGTTATCGTCAAGAACGGAATTATTTCTTGAACTTATTAGCAAATAAATATAAAATCCTAATATAAAAAAAATCTCATAAAAATTGACACTCGGTAGTTTTCGAGACTGTACCACTCCCATTATATTACATCCGTCAATTCCTTCAAACATACACTGTTGGTTCGCTGGGAAGGACATACAGCTGTGGATTCGCGACCTTATCTTGGAGAGAACTATGCTATGTATTTACAGACACAATTCTGATATGGAAACATAAACAGCCGACACTCCGAAAGCCATTCTGACGCGTTTGTTTATTTGATGGCAGACCAAACTTATCTTAATGTTCCGGTCAATGCATCTCGTACTTTTCCCTTGGTGCTCTTAGATACTATAGGATCGATAAAGTATTTATTTTTTAACTTAACTTGCTTTTCAAATTAATTGTCATAGCATCTCTTTACGATTTTAATAATCTAAAAGTGACTATTATTTGCTGTATATTGTTACAATTTGGTAACATTGCAAACATGTTAACACTAGTCTGCAACACATGTATTAACAGATGTAACACTTAATATGGCCTACACCATATATATTCACTAAAAGTTAATACCAATGTATTCAATAAACATATTAATAAAATAAAATATAGACTACCAGCGGCTAAAGTCGAGGATAGAAACAAATGTTTCCGTCTTTATACGACTATTTTTAAGCTGGGAGAATACGATAAATTATTTACGTTTACGCCGTATGTAAATGAGAGAAAGGGATGGAAAAGATAGAATGCAGAAAGTCAGTTTTTCGGGCATTCGTCCACGAGAGTACTTGTCGAGTGCGAGCCTTTATCTTTGTGTGGCTTGGACCTATGTTTGTTTACACCAGACAGTTTGATATCGTAATATAAACTGACAACACTCGCACAGATGTCATTTAGGTTCATGTATACAATACAGAGATTAACGAAAGATGATTCAGTATTTATTGACCTTTAACTACCGTCCTGCAATTTCTGTCACACTACTACTGCCGTTGTAGCTCACAGGCACGAAATTTCTAAGTGTGATTTATTGTGTGGTTTAACAATTTATCTTGCATTTACTTTATAAAAATTGTTTTTGAATATTCTGATTGCATGTGACTAGGGTAAACGTAGTTTTATGAGATCAGTTATATTTTATTTACTAATTGAAAACTGTAGTAAATAAAACCTTCTACAGGTTTTAGCGCAGTTTAGCTAAAAAGACTTATAATCGCACGATAATTAACATAAACTAATTATTTCTTGTTCACTGATTGTGCACACTTAACTTCATGTACAAGATAACATTTGACACAATATAAGCTTTATTTATGGAAACTGGCATTAGAAATAATAACTCAATTTTGACAGCAGTATTTACACAGCGGCTCAGAACATTCTAGACATATTGGCTGTTCAAAGTCAGCTTACAAAGTGTAACTAGTCCTTCTATTTTTTGTTGCTGGACAAATTCTACATTGTTTATAACAATTTATCTATACAAATAGAAAAATTTGTAAATTTCTGGAGGTTGCAGTTTTTCGAAATCATCTTCATCGTCTGATGCACTTCGTTGAGATTCGGTATCATGATCTTTTACTAAATTACTTCTGCACTCTGTTGCACAATTCCCCTATTCTCTTTGAGGCCTTCTAAAAGTTGGTCATTAGATACAGCACCTGAATCACTGTCTTCTTCGGCAACCCGTCGCTGATGGTCAGGCACGATGACGGTAGTTAAAAGTTAAGCTTGGAATTTGTAGATTTTGGTATAATAGGTTTTCTGAATATATAAGCTGATCAAGATAAGTCGATGAAGTGATGTGGGTCAACAAATTCTCTTTGTCGTTTATTTTAAGTTGTATAAAGGTTGAAAAGATATAAGATCTACTTATTTATAGTTTTTTTATTTACGGTTATAGTAGAAATTTTTCATTAACGGATGGTTGAAAAGTCATTCCGCTGCCCCCGCTAACGATACCATCCTTTTTAAAAGAAAAAAAGAAAATAACACGAAAAGATAGAAAATTAATTACCCGAAGAAGAATGAGAAAACAAACATAAATGTTTAGATAGTCTTCAAATTGAATCGTTCGAGCATACAGTCTTTAAAATTCTTAAAGCACATGGACAGGCTGCATTGAAACACTGCTCCAAGCTATAAAGATTAGTTTGACAGACATGACGTAAACAAACGGGCTAGAACTGCTATCGGAGTGCCGACTGTTTATATTTTCATATCACAAACATTTCTGTAAATAGTTGTAGCACAGCTTCTGTCCAATACAAGGTCGCGAACCCGACTCTTCTTTTGGTTATGTTGCATAGTTGGAAACATGCCAATTTCGGGCGATTTATTGTCAATGGGATATATTACCCCAAATCACCCCTTGGTAAGCCAGTACATCCCCGACGAATTTTGATGACAAGGGACTAGGACCTTCGAAAATCTTCGAATGCCCATTTTTGGGCAATATTTTAGATTCTGGCAAGTTTTACCTCAATTCACCCACAGCGACACCGCAGTCCTATCCCGGATTGTACATGGCCAACTTCGGTGGTAGGATTAGACTCAGCATCATTAAAAACCCCCAGCATTCATTTTATAACGATCTCTTGGCCTCTGACCTTTTTACCCCAATTCTCCCTTTGCTACTCCCGTAGAGCCCACACCCGTCCATCCCTAGTGTCTTTTGATGACGGCATTCAATTCAGCCTCCTCAAAAACCTCCGAGTGGTAAATTTCAAGTAATTTTTTGACTTTTGACATTTTTACCCCAAATCATCCCTTTGGCACTCACGTAGAGTCATATTCGTCCATTCCCGGTTACTTTCGATGACGCCATTGAATTCAGCACGCTCAGAAACCCTCGAACGGTCATTTTCCCGCGATTTTTAGGCATTTGACATTTTCACCCCAAATCATCCCTTTGGTACTCGCTTGGAACCACACCAATGCATTCCCGGCGACTTTCGGTGACGGCATTGAATGCCGCCTCATCAAAATTCCCCGAGTTTTTATTTTCTAGTACTTTTTTGACTTTTGACATTTCTACCCCAAATCATCCCTTTGGTACTAACGTAGAGTCACAACCGTCCATCCCCGGTGACTCTAGATGACGTCATTGAATTTAGCATCCTCAGAAACCCCCAAACAGTCATTTTCCCACGATTTTTAGGCATCTGATATTTTGACCCTAATTCAACCCCATTGGTGCACCACTAACACAATTAGCCTCACCAGTACATCCCCGGAGACTTTCGATGACGGCATTGAATTCAGCATCCCCAAAAACCTCTGGGCGGATATTTTCCAGCGATTTTTTGACTTCTGACATTTTCACCCCAATTCACACCTTTATTACTCACGTGGAACCACACCATTGCATTCCCGGTGACTTTCGATGACGGCATTGATTTCCGCCTCATCAAAATCCCCCGAGTTGTTATTTTCTAGTATTTGTTTTGATTTTTTACATTTCTACCCCAAATCATCCCTTTGACACTTACGTAGAGTCTCATCTGTCCATTCCCGGTGACTTTCGATAGCGGCACTGAATTCAGCATTCTCAAAAACCCCCAAGTGGTTATGTTCCAGCGATTTTTTGACTTTTGACTTTTTCACCCCAATTCACCCCTTTGATACTCGCGTGGAACCATACCAGTGCATCTCCGGCGACTTTCTGGGACGGCATTAAATTCCGCCTTACCAAAAACCCCCGAGTGGTTATTTTCTAGTTATTTTTTGACTTTTGACTTTTGACTTTTTTACCCCAAATCATCCCTTTGGTACTTACGTAGAGTCACATCCGGTTCATTCCCGGTGACTCTAGATGACGCCATTGAATTTAGCATCCTCAAAAACCCCCGAATGGTCATTATCCCGCGATTCTTAGACATCTGACATTTTTACCCTAATTCAACCCCTTTGGTACATGGATTTAGCCTCACAAGTACATCCCCGGAGACTTCCGATTACGGCATTGAATTCAGCATCCGCAAAAACCTCTTGGCGGATATTTTCCAGCGATTTTTTGACTTCTGACATTTTCACCCCAATTCACACCTTTATTACTCACGTGGAACCACACCAATGCATTCCCGGTGACTTTCGATGACGGCATTGATTTCCGCCTCATCAAAATCCCCCGAGTTGTTATTTTCTAGTATTTGTTTTGATTTTTTACATTTCTACCCCAAATCATCCCTTTGACACTTACGTAGAGTCTCATCTGTCCATTCCCGGTGACTTTCGATAGCGGCACTGAATTCAGCATTCTCAAAAACCCCCAAGTGGTTATGTTCCAGCGATTTTTTGACTTTTGACTTTTTCACCCCAATTCACCCCTTTGATACTCGCGTGGAACCATACCAGTGCATCTCCGGCGACTTTCTGGGACGGCATTAAATTCCGCCTTACCAAAAACCCCCGAGTGGTTATTTTCTAGTTATTTTTTGACTTTTGACTTTTGACTTTTTTACCCCAAATCATCCCTTTGGTACTTACGTAGAGTCACATCCGGTTCATTCCCGGTGACTCTAGATGACGCCATTGAATTTAGCATCCTCAAAAACCCCCGAATGGTCATTATCCCGCGATTCTTAGACATCTGACATTTTTACCCTAATTCAACCCCTTTGGTACATGGATTTAGCCTCACAAGTACATCCCCGGAGACTTCCGATTACGGCATTGAATTCAGCATCCGCAAAAACCCCCGAGCGGATATTTTTCAGCGATTTTCTGACCTCTGACATTCTCACCCCATTTCACCCCTTTGGTACTCTTGTGGAACCACACCAATGCATTACCGGTTACTTTCGGTGAGGGCATTGAATTCCGCCTCATCAAATTTCCCCGAGTTTTTATTTTCTAGTAATTGTTTCACTTTTGACATTTCTACCCCAAATCATCCCTTTGTCACTCACGTAGAGTCTCATCTGTCCATCCCAGGATACTCTAGATGGCGGCATTGAATTCAGCATCCTCAAAACCCCCCGAGTGGTTATGTTCCAGCGATTTTTTGACTTTTGACTTTTTTACCCCAAATCATCCCTTTGGTAGTTACGTAAAGTCACATCCGGTCCATCCCCGGTGACTCTAGATGACACCATTGAATTTAGCATCCTCAAAAACCCCCGAACGGTCTTTATCCCGCTATTCTTAGGCATCTGACATTTTTACCCTAATTCAACCCCTTTTGCACATGGGTTTAGCCTCACCAGTACATCCCCGGTGACTTTCGATGACGGCATTGATTTCAGCATCCTCAAAAACCCCCGATTGGTCACTTTCCAGCGATTCTTTGTCCAATTCAAATATATACATTACGTAGTACGATTGATATCCATGTGGATGCCAGCAATGTTGCCAAGTTTGTGGCTGCCATAATGTTAGGGAATGGTTGAAATATACAGTAAATTTATATACAGGAGGCGACTACGCTGCCTCTTGCGGAAATGTTACGAACTTGTGGTATACAAATCCCGTTCACTCTGCTATCAATACGAGTACTGTTTGGTTATTACAAATTATTTTTAAAAAATTCAGAACGACCATAGAACTTCCAAATACAGTATATCTCCAATAAAACACTACTTTTTACACCTATTGACATGATTTTTATTTCGATTATTGTCAAAGGGTGTTACATTATAATGGATTACTATGTGGCAGCCGTATACGGCTGCCACAAGTACCCGGCTGCCAGTTTGAATGCAAAATGACCAATGTATGGTCTCCGTATTGTTAGCAGGCTGTATATATATATATATATATATATATATATATATATATATATATATAGAAATGTGTGTTTTATCAATATGTTTTAAAATCTGGTATGTCAGCACAAACGTTTACTATTTGCACGTGTTTCTACATCATCAGGTACGTTTTGCAATATTGGTGGCGTGTATATAAGTGATAGTTACAGTACAATAACTAAATTCATTTGGGTTTTGACGGCCGAGTACTGCAAATTAAAGAAAAGTAAAAAGTAAGAGAACTGTTCAATTTCGTACGTTTATTATTAATAAATGTTTCTAAAATTAAATATATTGATCAAAGTAGTAAAATAATACACATTCTATAATATTCAATGATTTTTCTCAATATCTAACACCGTTGCTAACTATAAACAGGCAAATATTTGACTTTATGACTTTTCTGTAACGCTTTCCGCTTTTTTAAAAACTAATTAACTCCCATATTTCTGTGTTAAACACTCTACTGCAACTTTCAAAGGAATTAGAAATAGGTAATTGGCAATTAGTAATACATAATGAAACATTTATGTATTTTAGTTTAATCTGCCGTGAACAACTGCAGTGGAGCTTAGTATAAAGTTTTATCCATTTAATTACCGCTCGTTAAACGTTCAATTATGGGGATTGTTTCTGTAAACTTCAGTTACTCATAATTATCAATAATTACCTTTTATAAAGGTACCAAAAAGCGATGAATTCGACTTTATTGCTATTAACAAGTTTAGGTAAAAACGATGACGTCTGATATTGTTTCGTTTTTATATGAGACAGAGAAACTGTATTATCTTAAACTTATTTATTCATTCAAATTATTTCTACTTCTTGGCAAAACAAGGTCCTTTAAAGTTTCGGCAACAACATAAATACCTCAAGTATGATAATTTTGCGCCTTACTGACAAATTCAAAAGTAGTTATTTTATTCTGAAGATAGAAGAATTTCGAAACGCGTTACCAACTAGGAATTTTTTAAGAGTTAGGTTTGGTAGAACATATCATTACCCAAACTATTGGTTTTGGATGTAGCACAAATATGAACAAGATAAAAACCTTTTGGTAATACTTTGTTTCCTTGTATCTCTCTCTCTCTCTCTCTCTCTCTCTATATATATATATATATATATATATATATATATATATAGAGAGAGAGAGAGAGAGAGAGAGAGAGAGAGAGAGTAAGAGATAGAGAGAAGATTCATGATATTTACTCGGTTGATTACTTCGATGAGCGATTAAATTGCCTATGAAGCGGCTTGCCCTGCCTGTAGAATCTGTAGTGTATGTATTATAGTATATGTACTAATTTTCTGTTGGAGAATATTATATAAACAACCCGCAGATGTAAATAAAAATTATCCTACATATAAATTTATAAATAGCATACACAAAACAAGACATATATGTTTTAAAACATGTTTCATATTACAGCTGTTATATAATCATACAAAATTTCAAACATTACTTACGGACTAGGAGCAAGATAGTATAAGTTCTACAAAATTATTCGTTCTAAAAATTAAAAAAAAACAATATATTTCAACTTTATAAATTTTTATTAATATTTTTCGACAGCACAGTTCAGCTTGAATCACTTTTCTCTGAGACAAAAATAAGTATAGCTCCTCATTGTTTAAAAATGAAAATTTTATAAGCTTGAAGTTTGCATTAAAATTACCTCGTTAAAAAATGGGAAACAAAAATTTCTTCATCAATGCGACGGTGGTATTTGTAAGCGCAAAAAATTGAAAAATGTGAGTTCCAATGGAATGTCCTAAGCAGCCGAACGACGCCACTGTACCGACGCGTCCGACGGAACACACATCCTTGGAATGTGTTTTGGTACGTCAGCGCAACGGCGTGACTGTGGCCCTTGGAAAATATATTCTACTATGCTGCATAATCAACAAGGCGCACAAATAACTCAGTTTGTGGAGCTTGAGAAACAAATATCTTAGCTACACTCAATTATAATGTAATTCACAAGCAGGTTCTCAAAATCTGAATAAAATCCCTAACACATTTGTTCTAACCTCAACCCACCCGAATCTAAAACAACCAAGAAGTCAGTTACGGTTTGAGTTGACAATTGCTAGATCTATAAAAACAGCCATCTTCATTTTAAACAAAATGTAAGTGCTACTTTGGGTTATCATCATACTAATATATGCCCAAAAGTATAAGTGTGACATTGGTTGTTAATAAACAAGTGTTATTCCTTAGTTTGTGATTAATCGTAATTAATAAATAACATCAGTACTTACTCAAAAACTACACACACACAAACACACACACGGGTTTTGTGTTAGCCTATTAATATATAACTCTTCGTCTCACTGAAGGTAAATTTAATTTAAGGTGTAGTTATTAAAACTAGTTTAATATATATATATATATATATATATATATATATATATATATATATATATAAATATTTGTAGTTATGCAACACTGTTTTCTTGTATACACTTATCATTTTCACTTATGTACTTAAACAAGAATCTTACTTGGTATTTATGCGAGTTAACTTTCAATGACTGGCCTTGTCATTATCATCGGGCATAATGAACAGGGTTGTTGTAGACTACGAGCTGAGTGGATTTCCCGTTGACCTTGGTGTACCGGTATGTTCTATTTTTAGATTCACTGCACTGTGCGAGTTTTTAAAGTTTGTTTTGGGGTTAATATTGTTTATTAGATTGAATAATTTATCGTTTTTTTATTTTATTTGTTCGTTAATGATATTATTTTTATTTTTATAAATTTCTAGTTGTTCCCAGATTGTCATTTTGAGGCCTTTTTGAACTTTTATTAGGTGTACGTTTTTTTTAATGTGGGGAATGTGTGTTTGTTTTTGATGGTGTGATGTATGCATTGATGTATGTTTTTGATGGCGTTCAGGTTTGATGTATCCATTGAGGTGTTCTTGATATCTGTCTTTTAATTTCTTTTTTGTTTGGCCTATGTATATTTTATCACAGTCAATATTAACTCCAAAACAAACTTTAAAAATCTACAACAACCCTGTTCAGTATGCCCGATGATAATGACAAGGCCAGTCATTGAAAGTTAACTAGCATAAATACCAAGTAAGATTCTTGTTCAAGTACATAAGTGAAAGTGATATATATATATATATATATATATATATATATATATATATATAAATGCTGTTACGTATTTTCCTTCACGGATGGAAAAATATGATGAATAGTTAGGATGTACTCCAGATAATAATTATTCATCATATATATATATATATATATATATATATATATATAATACGTTTTCTTGTTTAATAACTTTAAAACAACATAGGTTATTCAAATACAAGAATATGTATTAATTTATATTTGAAGCTTTTTGTTGGTAAACAGTACCAACATCATCAGGAATGATAATTACAATAATGTAAGCTATAGCCCTCAAAATAATAACTATTAATTTTCATTCCCGATGATGTTGGTACTGTTTACCAACGAAAAGCTTTGAATATAAATTAATAAATATTCTTGTATTTGAACAACCTATGTTGTTTTAATATATATATATATATATATATATATATATATATATATATATATATTGTGAGATTCTGTACTAGCTGTTATTGTTTAATAATGTATTAACCAGGTAAAAATCAAATTGTTGAAAATAGTTAGATAAATTATATGACGGTCTGTTCTCATTATTTTCTTCTTAAACAGATGAATCCACAATAAAAACGTAGTTTGCCATTAGCAGCAGATATTTGTGATTAATGGAAAAGCCGCTATTGTTGACGGACCGGCGACACAAGCAAAACCAAAAGTGCAAAAGTGCTGTGAATGGAACCGATTCCTGTGTAGTACATTTGGAAATAAAATTTACTCTGTTACTTTTTTGTTGATAATAATTATGGAACATGTTTATATTTACTAAATAAACTATGCTGTAATTATACTTACTATTTTATGCGATTTGATCTTGGAAATACACATAAAAATATTTTTTTGATAACTTTCAAACTAGTTAATAATAAAGTGAGTAGTTCTTTTAGCTGCGACTGAGCAGAAAACTGTGCGGGGGATAATCTTTGCGTCACGCTCCAAAACATTTATATGTGTTGTAAACTAGTTGCATCAATGTGATGTAAACTACTATTTTAGCTTAAACTGAGTGATAAGATACAATTTCACTCAACAACTGATTTTGTGTTATAGGTTATGTTGTAGAACAACTGCCTTAACATAGGTCAGGTTACTTTAATTATTGTAGAATATAAAGTTAAAATACTCGTATTAATATTCACTATTTTTTACTTGTTAACAATATAATTATCTATAATCTAATTATAATGGTGATAAGTTATAAGTTCATTTTAATTCTTGAAATGAAAACTTCCTTAGGTGCGCCTGACACTTTTCAAGAACCTACAGTTAAATTCTCTGGATAAAATTTATTTTAGTAAATTTTTCAACATCGAATAAAGGTGTTAATACATTCTTTTACTATAAATAAATTTAAAAAAACAAGTTTCATAATTTTTTTAAAAACCAATTTCTACTTAAATCAACAATGAAACATTTTATATTAGTTTTATTTCATTGTATACTTACAATAAATATAAATATGTGTATACATATGTATATATATATATATATATATATATATATATATATATATATATAAATTAAAAATATTTCAAAAACAAGAATACTTTTAATGAATATATTTATTCAAAGCTTTTCGCCGATAAAATAGTACCAGCATCTTCAGGAAAACAATTATCTGATAAAATAGATAATTTATCTATTATAAAATATCTAGATTTTATCAGATAATTATTTTCCTGAAGATGCTGGTACTATTTTATCGGCAAAAAGCTTTGAATAAATATATTCATTAAAATTATTCTTGTTTTTGAAATATTTTAAATTTATTAACTATATTACAAGAAAACATATCACCATATTTAATATATAGTACATGTCCTAATACCAATATTAAATGACAAAACAGAAAACGAATATCCTTTGCAATTATCCAGTTTCCTTTCAATACATGATGATGGATTAAAATTTTTGTTTCTTACTATTTATACGCTTTCTTTTTTTCTCGTCGCTTGTATTGTGTTGTAGTCTATTTTCGCTTTCCATTGGCGTTTACACTATGTGAGTCAAGGTTCGATGCCGTTAATTCAGTTTGTTTGTTTATTTTGTCCTTTTCATTAATTTTTATTCCTAGGACGTAATTTATAATATTGTGTAGTAGCCATGGCAACAATTTAAGGTTGTGGAATGGAGGTTTCGACAACTAGATGAGGGCAAAAGAAAAAATCATATACATCGTTGAGAAGTACATTTCTAACTATGGAAAAGTTGGCTCAGTCCCAAAGCGCTAGAATTCGAACATGAAGATAGTCAGTTCGAATTAGACCTAGACACAACTCCCAAATTTTTTAATTTATTTATTGAATACATATTTAAAAAACTGTGTATTAACATCAATTGTTATCCACTTTAGGTTTTGAAAAAATGTATTGAACTTGAGTGAATGAATAAAAACGTATTTTATTAACGATTGAAAATTTGTACAAGATATATATCAGTAAAGTGTGAACTAATAGAAGGAATAAATAGTATTAAAACCTCTATTAACTAAATTCTACAGGATAATTAATTTAGAAGAATACATTTCCAAGCGCTTTTCATCCCTTTACACAGGCCGAAGCCGAGTGTGTGTAAACTTGTACAACACTCGAGAATTGTGGACTCTCAAACCAGGGATTCAATCTCTTTGATTTCTTTTCTCAGATTTTCTTTGTTTGATTAGCTCTTAGAAATAAGCCAACCTCAACGGAATGACTTGTGTCTGTAAAGGCATTTTTACATCGGATAGAAACGTGGAGAGCATTTCTAATTAGTGCTAAAAGCTCAAAGGAAAACCAGTGTTTGCTCTGTAAAACTGGAGCTAAAGATTCTTATATTGAAACGGATTTTATTCCTTACAAATCTACTCAACATATGTTTAAACGTCTAATGTAATATACGCTTTATTAAAAAGTAGCTTATTTTTAAGTCAGTTCTCTGGCTATAAAATATCGACTGTTCCTACGCCAGTGTTTTACAAAGTGAAAGGATACGCTAGAAATACGTGAAAGAGGCTCGCTAGGCAGTTGAAAAATATATAGTACTATTAATAATAGGTAATCGAAAGATAACAAATATTATTCCTTTAGTACATTGTGCAGTTTTTTAAGTTATTTGTACATTTACGTTGCAACACTAACATTAAGCTGTTTATTTAGAATACAACGCTTACAGGAGTGGTGTGTTCTAATAAAATAATTTAAATTACTCTAGAGAATGCTGACAATGAATGTAAGTGAAAAGCTTGGAACAAGTCGGTTAATATCACTCTCGTAAAATATGTACGAAGCATGCGTTGAATACTCCAAAAATCTTTATAAATATATCAAAGTAGCGAGATCTAAGTACTTTAGATTATACTTCTCCGTTGTAAAACTGTTGTTAAAGAATAAACTGTCGTGGCAGAAACATTATTAACAAATATTTCTGTGCTACTTCTGTTTTAGTCTCATACTCTGTCTTAAATTTAGCAGATGGCAACTGAATACTCCTTTGGTTTGTGAATTTAAATTCCCTAGATCATTGTCCTAAGGGAACACTTCTTAAGTACAATAGAACTACTCAAATCCGAACCCCAGAAATCCCAATATGATTTGATAAGAACCAAACTTTCAAAAAGTATCTAAATTTTAAAGAATTATGTACTAAAAGTTTGCTACTTACGTAAAACAGGACTGAGATGTGCAATATATTGGAATTGACACATAATACGAAGGCCTATACTGTTCTACTATAACACTTCATTAACATAGTATTTATTGGCAGTAGAATAAAAATAAAAAAGACAAATACTAAACTATATGTTTCACTTTATAAATAAAAGACACAATCACTTAACTATATTTTTCACTTAAAACCAGTTATCTTCAACTGGCGAAGAGACGTAAACCTTCCCGAGGATGCGATGTTGCGCCTCTGTCGCATTAGCATAACATCATTGGGTGTTACAGCTGCATGTTGTGCTACATAACGGCAGCGTCGGCATGAGTAACAGCATTTATAGAGACATCTTTTCCTCGATATCGCTATCTGCTAGACCGTCATCGTGTTGATCCTGCACCATAGACACCATGTCAGGATCGGTATATTCTTCATTGTTATCTAGCGTCAACTCTTCCAGGCAACTTTCTTCAGCATCTTCACATCTTTGAACGAATGAGCTGAAGAAACTCATTTTCATCATCCCGTATTCTAAGAGGTGTTTCCTCTAATTCGAGTCTAGGCCAGAGCTTCTTCCAGAATTACTGCAGTAAAGTGTTACTGATATTATTCCAGGATTCAGCTATTCAGTAAATTACATCTTTTATTGTAATCTTAAGTTTTTCTCGAATAGAGAACAATCTTCTACAATTAATGTTTACAGAAGCTTAATTCTGTAGCTTAGCCTCATGTTCTGCAGCACATCTTGATCTATAGGCTGACGCAACAATGTCACCTACGCCATACATTGATTTTTGTAATGAACCGGGAGAGGATTCAAGTTCATATTTTTAGGGCTCGTGGTTTGGCGGATTTTCCAATCACAATTATGGTAGCTTATTTATTCCCGCAGCGTTACTGTAAGGTAAAACTGTGAGACTGTTTGCTCGTTTTAAAACTTGGCGCAGAGATTTCCCCTTTAGAAGCAAGACTTTTAGTGGGAAGGGCTTTAAAATTCAATCCGATCTCGTCCGAATTATACACTTGCTGGGGAAGGTAATTTTCTGACAAAATCAAATCTGTGAATTTTTCTAAATATTGTTTTGCGGTAAGATTATCAGCTGATAACTTCCCCCCGCTTAGTGTTAGTTGTCTAATTCCGTGCCTTCTCTTCCTCTAACCAACCTTGTTTTGCCAGCAGTAAATTCCAAATCACCGTTCTTTAATTTGTTTAACTGCAATGCATTTTCTTGTATTATTGGGCCACTTATAGGGACTCCTTTCTGCCTCTCTTGTTACCTTGTACGGTTACCCCAGCCTCGTCAATTTTTCCATTCACAGAAAGTTTTGAGTGATGACGTTGTTCCAAAGATTTTTCACTTGTAGCACTGGAAAACTTTATTTTTGATACAGAAATATGTAATGAATGCTCTAATATCGATCGTTAATTAAAAAAAACGCTCTTCTATCAAATGCAAAATACACAGTAAAACCGAAATCCGAATCTTTTCGGAAAATCCGAACTTTTCCAAATCCGAACAGGTCCTGATTAATCCCAATTAGTTCGGATTTGAGGGGTTCCACTGTATATATACGTAAAATGTAGAAATGGTTAAGCAACACTTGGAAGATTTAACGCCCCTTGCACCACCACGAGCGCGCGCGCACGCACACACACACACACACACATACACACACTAACTCGCGCTGACTTGCCTACCTGCCGCCGCCGATGGGTTTCCATAAGTCGCCTACTAGACCTTGGTCTATAAAACTTAGATTTTTTAAACTGTTACACTTGGCTAATGTTTAGTGACACTTTTGGATTCAACACGATTATCATTAGAAATAGAATCATTACGAAGATTGTTATTACAAGGATAAATTAAAATTATTTTCGTATATTCTCTATTACCTTTAGAAGTGACACAATTACGTCGTGTTTGGTGTTAGTATCATCTCCGAGTTTAGTGAAGAGATTATGGATAAGCTTAAAAAAAGGCGTGCCCTTGGTCCAATCGTTTATGATTTAAAATGCAATATATCTTAATGATTATGTTTTAAGACAATTCATAATGTTTTTCAAGCTGGGTTTTTCGATATTCAGAACTTTTGATTATTTATAATATTTGTAGACATTACCCTACTATTAGATTTTGTTAGAATATTCAGTACATTATTTATCTATTTATAATTAGTAATTATTAATAAAAACATTATGAATAAAATTCGTAATTTAAGAGCGTTGCAAGCGATATTTATCTTCACAAAGATTGATCTTCTGGTGACCCTCAACAAGGAATCAGTCAGTGGAAGTGTAATGTCGGTGGAGCCTGAAGGAGCGCAGAGATTTATTCCCTTAAGGACTGCTCAGCGAGCACTGAATAATGATCGAGTTTCGACAGCTTGTCAGAGACTCCGACGCTGCGAAACGATTTGTTATTGTTTCGCGCTTTGTAGTTGTGAGGCGTTTTTTCACCGAATACTAACAACAACGAACGTACAAGAGAGAATGTCAACAACAATTGTGACAAATGGATTCTAAAGGTAGGCTTTATTTAGGCGCCATTACGATTTTACGTAGAAAGAGAAAATAATTATTTTCATTAAACACGGGAATAATGAAATTAGGAATGGCGTACGATACGGATATATATTATCACCTATATTTTTACTATTATTCAGAACAAGGTTTAAAAAAAGGCACTAAGCAATACTGTAGGAGCATCATGATAAAAGGAGAATTAATAAACAATGGCATCACATATGGCGATGACAGAGTCGTCTACTTGCTAACAGTATACATCAACTACAGCAAGTCTTGGAGGGGTTAAAGAAAAACTTGGGAGTGAACCTAACCTGAATCTAAACAAAACTAAATGTATGCTGGTCAGTAGAAGCCAACAAAGTGTTGAATATAACAGACAGTTAATTTAACAAGTGGTTATAATGTTGTATTTTGGATTTCTTAGTAGCTCAATGTGGGACCAAACAATCGAAATAACTTCTACAATCGAAAAATACAGAGTAGCATTTAAAAAAACGAGAGATTTACTCTCACACAGTAGCATATCTCTAACACTGAAAATAAGATTTTCCAAATGTTACTTATTTTTTGTTTTTCTGTACGGTGCGGTAGGGTGGACATTGAGGGAGACGATCAATGAAGAGGCTAGAGACATTTGAAATGTGGGTATACCGAGGTATTATAAGGGTATCTTGTACTGATCGCATCACCAAAGTAAACGTTCTTCGCCGAATAGAGAAGGGGAATGAAGTATCATTAGAGAGTGGGAAATCTGAGTCATGACAAATGCCGACTACTACAACTAGCAGTCTAGAGGGCGATAGGGAGTAAATACGGATCTGGAAGAAGACATTCATACTCCATTCAATAATGATTTTTCAAATATCAATACATTAAGTAAATACATAAATAATTTATTTTAGTTATTTTTGGGAGAAAACGTTTCACAAAAGGGGCCAGGTATATTATAGTTATTTCGACCCATTTAGTTTAAAATTAGTGATTACAAATAATTTCATAAAACAGCTGTTTTAACCCAAATATTATGTTACTTTATTTATATTAATTGTAATTATTTAAAAAATGAAATTTTTTCTTTGATGACTTAAGTAGGCAACTGCCTTTATGGTTACATTAATTGTTCTGTCAGTCGGTGATGAGTTTGAACTAAAACGCCAATCCGGTTTTTCTATAATTCCATAACTGACAATTTAATATAGTTTAAAATTTTATACTACAAAGTTTTGTAAACATGTTTTATACAACAATTTCAAAAACTGTAATTTGAGGTTAGCTTGTGAAGAAAAGTTAACAATTGAAAGATACATAAACTTACGGTCAAGATTTCTTTGTGATATGAGTTTCAATGGCACCTTCATTATTATCTGTGAGTATAACGAAGCACAGATACGCACTCGAGGTCGAATTTCGCGCGGTGTTCAACGAGGAAATCTAGAAGGGGTAGAATAGTCATTCGAGAATCCAGGAGAACATTTTAAAAATATACTTCCTCCAATATTTATACTTTTTGTTTTAAAACAAACAAAAATGCAAGCAATCTTTCTATTAAAAATGTTACTTTCCTTTCTTTTCAAATTTCCTAGATATAAATAAGACAGAGTAACAATCTAGAATATAAATTTTAATAGTACAAACAGTTTTTGGATATTGAATATTGACCTAATAATTACCACTTCGTATTAAATATATATATATATATATATATATATATATATATATATATATATATATATATAAATATATATATATATATATATATATATATATATTTATATCGCAATATGTATTCTTGTGTATTAATAAAGAAATAGTCAAAATACAAATACAAGAATTATTATTGAAATTACAATTCAAAGCTTTTCGTTGGCAAACAGTACCAATATCATTTCTTTATATATATATATATATATATATATATATATATATATATATATATATATATATATAAAGAACATAAGTCAAAATACAAATACAAGAATTATAATTGAATTTACAATTCAAAGCTTTTCGTTGGCAAACAGTACCAATATCATTTATATATATATATATATTTATATATATATATATATATATATATATATATATATATATATATATATATATATATATATATATATATAAAGAACATAAGACAAAATACAAATACAAGAATTATTATTGAAATTACAATTCAAAGCTTTTCGTTGGCAAACAGTACCAATATCATTTCTTTATATATATATATATATATATATATATATATATATATAAAGAACATAAGACAAAATACAAATACAAGAATTATTATTGAAATTACAATTCAAAGCTTTTCGTTGGCAAACAGTACCAACATCATAGCCAACGAAAAACTTAAGGCGAACGAAAGAATACATATTGCGATATTTATATATATAATTTAAAGGTTTTAAATATGTTTAGGCCGTAATAATTTCTAGAGTGACCGGACACTCTCTGAGTACTCCCATAATTAGACAATTTCTAACCTAAAATTCTCTATGACCATAACTGAGAGTCAGGGTGTTCAGTTTGTATATTATGATGACTACTAAACTGTGCCTTTATAATGGTGACGTCATTGCATCGCGTGTGAGGCAATATCGATTGGTAGTTAGTGTTGCTATTTAATAACTATTTGAATTATTAAAAAGGTACCGATCCGGAATGTTGCCTGTAAAACATTCCTTTGTGTAAAATTGCTATCAATGGCAGCAGAATATTTACTTGTTTAAATTATATTGCAAGTACTAGTACCGGGTTAAAGTTCAATGGTTAGTTTATCTTATCTCTCCTCGATAGCAGCACCGTATCATTTAGTGTCACTTTTCTCACAGGGATTTTCACGAACCCTACTACGACACACACATGCGGCCAATGTTTCTACCGAATGTCTAGCTCTGAATGTAAATAACACTAGCGTCAATAGTTGTAAATAAAATAAACTTACGAATCTGCTTCAGAGCTCCGTGACAGGTGACGTAGGTGCGCACCTCATAGACGCAGCTTAGCCCCAACGGAAGTACTAGTCTTTGCATGCCATTTCAGTTTCCAGTAGGCAGCAGGAGAAGAAATGCATGTCAATCCTATCAAAACCTCACTAACAAGGTAATATGTAGGGTAATACCCATCGTTACCCTTTATCATAAGGATGCCCTAGCTTCTAGGGTGCTAGGGATGCATCGCGGATTTTTTATAGCAGGTTTCTTTCTTAAGGGTTTCTTTCCGGGAGGTTATTCCTCCCGCTTATAGCGGGGCACTGTTTCATTTCACAATCTCCTGATTTTCTATGGAAAGAGCTTGACAGCTTGGTACGTGGGCAATCTATGCCGATTTCCTCACGCGCGGCAGGGCTACTAACAAAAAGCGGATATGAGACGAAGAACATTCGCTAGAGATTAGCTGTCTTGAGGGGTTGACGGATTCTGGAGTTCAAGACTCGGGTTAAAACGTTTCTTAAATGTCACTTTACTTTAACGATCGTCCATTTTTTAAAGATCGTTCACAAACTTTGTTCACTTGTCACGCAATACTCAGGTTTCACTGAATTAAAGTCCACGTCGAACTGATAGAGGGCCAAATAAACGGAAGAATTTATACTGGCATGACATCATCTACTACCCCACCAGAAAAGCTCCTACCGATAATTATTACTAACAGACACAGTCTTCTCCTTAGTTATATTTAAGTTAGGTATAAATAAACGAATTTTTATAACTGCTATAAGAATTATAACTATACAGTATGTGATACGCGAGTATATAAATGTAAATATAACAAAGGTGAATTTAGTGAATAAATCTAGCTTTTTGTGTAATGTTTTATAGCATTCAAATCAATAAAAATGTTATTGTTAAATCCTATACATTGGCGGGTCTTTGAATTTACAAGTAAATAATACAACTTACCAACATGATTTTCAAAATGTATTATATATAACATTACTTGAGAGTTTAGAAGATACTAGGTTTTACCAATTACATTTGGTAAATGCTGGTTTCACGGATAAAACCATGAGTAGGCCCTATTCTCAAATAATATTTCTTTTCGTAGCAAACTGCGCATACATTAAAGTTAGGTTGGGTAACATCGTGTCTCTAAGATATAACCTACGATTCGCTGACAGTATGATTGAGAAAAATCGAACTGAATCAAGAATGGAGATGAAACGATGCTCGGACTTTTACAATTAAGGGTTGGTAAATTTCTGATTTAACTTTTACCTATGTAGGGATATTTACAGTGTACATGTATCAACAGAAGTGTAAACATTATTTCACTCGGTATATTCTTTGACTTCTACAAAAGGTAAATACCCTAGCCTGTTTTAAGTATTATTTCTACTTTAGTGTTTTGCCCTTTTGCGCTTCCATCCCTTCGCCCTAGTTAAAGAACGCTCACATGCCAGTTCATTGTCTATAATAGTTCTTTTTACAGAACTAATTTATTTCTTCAATTTGCTTGCACAAACATGTTTACATAATCTTCACTAAATTTCGTCGAACGTTTTAACAAACAGAAAACATTGAACGGTGGAATATATCGCGTTACGTTAGAAGGTAAATTAGAATGATGTTTTCATAGTGAAAGCAGTTTTCGTAAAAATATATGATCAGAGCTTCGTCACGGAATCGTTTGCGGCACGCTAGCTCTAAGGTAAGGGCTGGCATTCAACCTGTGTGTTTGCACCTCCTGCAAAAGATGAATAAATAATAGAACATTGAAACATCAGCCAGCGAGACGTATATCCAGGTCACTGTCAATACTGTTCAAGGTCAAATCCCGTCCTGTTTTCAGACCGATAAATAATATAGTTTTATGAAGAAAACTTTACAATTAGTGTCAAATATCATTCTCAAAAAGTTATATTATAAAATTTAAATACAAAACCCTTTAGAGCGATAGTAAGTTTTTTAAAATCAATAATCAAAGATATACATCGCAACTACAAGTTTAAGTAAAACTATTCTCTAATTTAATGTTATTTTTTTACTACTGAAGATGGTTGCTTTGCAACTGAAACCTATAAAAGATAAGGGAAAAAACTATTTTGTTTGGATGGTAGTTGTGATACTTATTATTAATTTAAATTTAACTTTGAATTTTAAGATCCAATGAACAACTTAAAATAATAAACACTTTTTCTCGATAATTACAATATTTATCTTAAATTTAAACAAAAAAAAAGCACTTGAAAAAACTCGTCTCGCTTTATACTGGTCAGCACAGTGCATGAGAGCAGAAATGCCAAGGGTGGGCGTTAGATTTTTAAAACTGAAATTAAGGCACTGAAGCATAAACTAAATAATTTGCGTTTTTATGCGTGGACAAGGTAACTCGTTTGACGGTTTTGAACATGGTTTCTGGAGTTCATTGGCATGAATTTAAATACTCTCATGTACCCAAATAAATAATTTTAAAATACTGAAACATGTTTTTTGTATTTTTAAACTTTGTTGATACCGAAAAGCTGCGTCCAAACACTTGAATAGTTTTGCTGAAATTTTACTTTTAACGCATTGTTTTATGAAGCTGACAGATACGTAATTTTAGAAACAAAAAACAGAAAATTCTTGGAACCCTCTAAAATGAATTTCCATATTTTCTTCTACTTTTAATCAAATCCTTTAACATTTACAAATTGAATGCCTATAGAAAACATTTATTATTCTGTTTAAATCGGCTATTCGTAATTATTATAACACATTTTCCTGTGACAAAAATTGTGATTATTCCATTGCAGACATAATGCAGTGAGATACATAAATAAGTTACTATTTCCGAAACGACTTGGAACGGCTTCACCTTATAGCTCGGATGGTCAAGCTCAAAAGTTCCTACCTCTTGCCGCCAAACTAAAATCCTCTGGCTTATAATGCTTTGAAATACTTTTCACACCAAACCCTTTACCTCAAGGCTAGCGATGTGATTTAATCGAATTTTATATTCCAAGTTAAACAGAGCGCCCGGATGAATCTGCGCTCTAAGAAGACGGTATTTTAATAAGATTTAAATTAAATTTATTTAAGACAGCTAAAGTAATTACTAGACATTTAACTTTAAAGCGAGGATTGTAGAGGAAATTCGCCGCAATGTTGCTCTAACTAGGGAGCGTTAGTCTATTACTCGAAAGCATTACGGTGTTTAAATTAATTAGTTTCATCTGAATCATGTTAATTATATAGAAACAGAGGCAAATATTAAACCTGCAACTGAAAGCAACGTTCAACGCTTTGTTAATTATTTAAAGGTTATTATTTCCATTAATATCAATTTTATATAAGAAAAGTCGGTAATTTTAAAAATCAAAGCTCTCCTTCAATTGAGAATAAGTTCTAAAATTACAAATATGAAACAATACAAAGCAAATTCAGTATGTGCTACAAAACTCGTCAAGAATGTAGTTTCTCTTTTTTTGTTGTTTTGCTAATAGACAAGTGCAGCAAAATAAATATTTTCCGGAAAATGGAAATTGGTATTTCCAGAAATTGATGTTTTCCGGAAAATGTGTACTACACTAACATTTCACAAATGTTTAAATATAATTTACAAAATGTATATTAAATTAAAATGTTTCAAATGTCCAAATATACTTTACAAAATATATAGTTAACCAACATTTTACAAATTTTCGAATATACTTTACAAAATTTGTATTAAACCAAACTTTTACAAATTTTAAATTGACTACAAAATATATAGTTAACCAACGTTTTACGAATTTTTGAATATACTTTACAAAATTTGTATTAAACCAAAATTTTACAAATTTTAAATTGACTCTACAAAATGTGTAATTAACATACAGTTTACAAACATTCAAGTATACTTTACAAAATATGTGTTAAAACAAAAGTTTACAAATGATTAACTAAACTTTACAAAATGTGTAGTTAACCAATATTTACAATGTTGAACTACATTTAAAAAAATATGTAATCAACCAACTCATATAAAATGTGTATTTAACTAAAAATTTACAAATAATTCACTACATGACACAAAACATGTTAAGTAAACCAATATTTACAAATGTTTAACTACACTTAAGAAAATGTGTAGTTGTCCAACATTTTTACAAATCTTCAAGTATACTTTATAAAATGTGTGTTAAAACAAATGTTCATCTATACTTTACAAAATATGTGTTGAAATAAAATTTACAAATTATTAACTAAACTTTACAAATATTGTAGTTAACCAACATTTACAAATGTTCATTTAGTTAAGAGAATTTGTAGTTCCAACATTTTATATGTAACTACACTTTAAAAAATCAGTGGACCGTTAAACATCATCAGCTACAGATGCCAGACGATTTTATAAAAATAAATAAAATATTTTTCTAAATGAACACATTCTAAAAATATTCAACAAAATTCTAAAATAAAAACCCGTTCCCACTTATTCACCAGACACTGGGTTTAAACAGACTTCTTGTAAAGATGTTTAATAAGAATGTAAAACCTTTGCCTAACTATAGCCTTTCCTATGCCTAAGATTAGCCTTTCCTGTGCCTAACAATAGCCTTTCCTGTGCCTAACAATAGCCTTTCCTGTGTCTAACAATAGCCTTTCACGTTTCACTGAAACGATTTTACAACTAATCCCGACCCGCCTTTGTACCTGAGAACATAATGGAAATCCTGAGTAACGAACCTAGCGAAACTGCTTTCAGGAGCTTCTCCGGATATCGACTTTCACACCTTCAAGCGAGTTGCATTTAGATTAAAGTTGTGTTTTCTCTGGAAGTGGCGGGATTTGTTTTTTTTTCTGTTAAACTGTTGTAGAAGGTTTTTTCATTGTTTTCCATTTTCTCCTAATCTAGCGAATCTAAAGATTGCATACAAAATTCAAGAATATTCTTGTTTCTAACTTTTCTTGTTGCAACTGTAACAATAATTCCTTGCACCCACTTATCACTTACATTTATTTAAAAATAGTTAAATTAGCACGAATCTTACTTAACGTCTGGTATTTGACTTTTGGAGTTGTACTGACAATAGATATGTTTAGGCTCTGAAACCGTTCTTTAAAACGCAAGTTCTACTGTCAGATGCTATAGTTGTAAATGTTTTATATTTAGTTACCCCTCGCCTATTTGTTATTAAGTCCATTCTATTCTAACATTAGGAAAATATGTACATTTTCGGGAAATGTATGCTAAGAACTATTTAGTTGGATACATCCTGTGCTCTATACACAGGCTCCAATTACAGGCTGTCGAGGTGTCATTTCTCTGGGTGCCTAGTCACTGCGGAATATTCGGAAACACTAAAGCATATGAAGGTGCAAAATTAGCTACAGGTATGGTGCCATCGACACAACGTGTGATGGCATCAGATTTTGTATACAATGTTAAAGCTACACTATTCCTTGTTTGGAATGAAGAATAGCAAAATGTAAATGGAAACAAGCTGACGGACATCAAGAATACCGTCCGACCATGGAGGTCATCTGTTCGTTCGAATTGCAGGGAGGAAGTGGTGGTTACTCGTCTTCGCATCGGCCACTCTTTTTTAACGCATGTCTGGTTAATGCGACATGAGAGCCCACCACTGTCAGTTTTGTGGAGGTACCATCACAATCAAGCATATTCTGCTTGATTTTGATGAGTTGACCGATTTGTATATACGTTACGATTTTCGAGGTTTATTAAAGGTCGATTTAAGGTACGATGTCACGGCTATCGACCGTGTCATCGCTTTCTTACACCACCTGAAAATGTATAACAATATGTAAAACCATGAAAATTTTTAATTTTTAAATTGTTATTTAGTTTAACATAGAATTAGTCTAACTTAATTGTGTAATTTAAATTGTATTGTTTAGACAATTGAAATTAGTTTTAACTCAATTTAATTTGTTTGATTTATTTATTTTTATAAAATATTAGTTAGATGACCTTGTTTGGTTTTTCGCATGGAAAAACGTAACATTAGGTTTCTTCGTATTCGTTATATGTATAAAAATTCACCAGATAATTAGAATAATTTTATCTTTTATAGGAAGTTGCGTAGAAAGCTTTGGCAATGTAATTAGCAGAAAGTAATATACTAGCGAGATTAAAGTGGCGTGGTCTCTGTAGCTGTTTCTACGTAAACAAGACAATTTCTCCGCATCACTTCAAAGAGAAAACACTATAAGTGATTATTCTATTGACGTCCTCTGTGCAACAAGATGGACGGCACACACTTTGAGAGCTGCACAGCTTTGGACGAAGTGGAAGAGAGAAATCAGCATTGTCTGTACTGGAAGGTTAGGCGGAGAGTGAGAGATGTTAAGATCTGGAATTGAATTAAGTACAGTATAATAGGTTTTGAAAAATATTAAGATGGGGATATCGTTTAAATCCACTAATTTACCCTATTTTATTCAGGAACTCTATGGAAATTAAAAGGAGTCAAACTTTACTAATAAAATCATAAAACAAAATGTGAGTAAAACGGTTCCCGTACTCGTACAAAGCGAGAACTTGTAAACTCCACAACACAACGGGGGGGGGGGGTCGAATGAAATGAATACATCCCTCACTCCTCGGTGTCTTTCCAAACTCAAAAAGCTTCAGGAGTGGTGAGCACTAGCGAGTTAGAGAGCTCTAGAGAGAAGTGACTTGGAGGGGGAACTGAACGGAATGACCACACCTCCTTTACACTGAAGTGTTGATCTTTGTATACGAGTGAGATGTGACTTACCAAGGAATGCTATTTTTTTCAGTCTTGTCGCCCATTCGCTTACTGAACACGAAATATAGAGCGGAAGAGGTCGGAAAGAATTCAGCTGGTCGTACCCCATTATCACCTTTCTAGTATTTCATGTCATGTATTTCAATCCTATAATCCATTGGAGATGCAATGTATTTAATATTATAAAATTCCTGAACGTATCCTTTAAAGACGTGTTGTAGACGTCACAACCTGATATTAACAATCCTTCAAGATCCACAGCCTGTACATACTTCATCTCGTTTCCAAAAACATGTCTAAATAAAAGAATTATATATTTTATATATCATTAAATAAATTATTTTGCCTGTCTAAAGTCTTAACCTAAAGACTAATACAAAACTAAATTTACCTAAGCAAAAATAAATTATTTTGCCTGATTAACATCTTGACTGAAAGACTAATACAAAACTAAATTTGCCTAAGCCAATGCTAAACACAAAATTTTCCCTTTGCATGTCTCTTTGGCTTATTCTATATTTAACTTCATTACTTAGAAGTCTTTATTACAAAACATAATCCAGCTGTAGCGTCCTTTCGTATTCAGGAATTTAGAAAAACTTTTTCAGAATTTAAAAAGGGGAACGTATAAAATGAAACTAAAGTTAACACTAACTATTAGGAAAAAAGTCATAATGTTAAAGGGAGTTCTTAAAGACAAATTAAGTGTTCATTTTAATTAGTTTCCCAGAGGCTCGCTACATTATCTTTTCAGTTCAGGAAAAGAACTGGCTAAGGTTTCAGTTTAGGAAAAGAACTGGCTAAGGTTTCAGTTCAGGAAAAACTGGCTAAGGTTTCAGTTCAGGAAAAGAACTAGTTAAGGTTTCAGTTTAGGAAAAGAACTGGCTAAGGTTGCAGTTTAGGAAAAAAACTGGCTAAGGTTTTAGTTCAGGAAAAGAACTAGCTAAGGTTTCAGTTCAAGAAAATAAATGGCTAAGATGTCAGTTCAGGAAAGTACTAACTAAGGTTTCAGTTTAGGAAAAGAACTGGCTAAGGTTTTAGACCAGGAAAAGAACTGGCTAAGGTTTCCGTTCAGGAAAAAACTGGCTAAGGTTTCAATTCAGGAAAAGAACTGGCTAAGGTTTCAGTTCATGAAAACAACTAGCTAAGGTTTTAGTTAAGGAAAAGAACTGGCTAAGGTTTCAGTTCAGGAAAAAAACTGGCTAAGGTTTTAGTTCAGAAAAAGAACTGGCTAAGGTTTCAATTCAGGAAAAGATTTGGCAAATGTTTCAGTTCAGGAAAAGAACTGGCTAAGGTTTTAGTTCAGAAAAAGAACTGGCTAAGGTTTTACTTCAGGAAATCAATTACTTTCTTACTTTACCTTACAAGAGCTTTACCATTAGAGGTCAAATGCGAAAAGATTAATTCCGCAAACCCTTCGATACATTTATTATTAAGCTTAGGAAAATGAAGCGGCTTTTGTAAATTAATCTCTCCCCAGAGATTAAAATCCTTGTAAATTCCGGGAATTGATAAAGCATGATTAAAGAAACTCATTAAGTTTGTTTTAAGTTTAAGGAAGAAGGAAGTTTTATATTAAACACATTGGCTAACTTCACTTAAGCCAATGCTGAACTTTATATCTTACCTTTGCATGATTCCTTGGCGTATTGCGAACAAAACTTCATTACTCACAAAGTCTTTATTACAAAACATAATCCAGCTGTGTTTTCCTTTATTGTAATTTTATATAAAACAAATTAAATGACAAAAATACAATTATATATCTGTCAAATACAACAAAACGTACTCTGCGTTTGACAATACTCTGTGAAATAAAATCTCTTGCGTTTTACTCTCTCTGTGTAAAATAATCCATTGGTTTGAGGGGAAATCTGTATAAATAATAAAATATATTTTACATATTCACCTGTTCTGGTAATGTTCACTTTTGTAACCACTAAAAACAATACAAAATTGCTGAAAGGAATAAAGGGTTTCCAATTAGGAGTTGTTATATGTAAAAAAATACTCAAAGCTTTTCCTCTATCAATTAAATTAATGAACACTATTAATTACAAAACGAACCGAGTGTATTGGAGGGGTTGCCAACAAATTTTTAAAAGTTATTTGGGGCAATATACCGATTTGATATTTTAAGTTTTATGGATAACTTGTTTTCATAGTAGCGTACGGGTTTCCTGGCATTCAGAACTTTACATGAGATTCAGACCCTTTCATTGATTAAAATTACTTCTTATTAAAATAAAGTGTTAAAACAAATATATTTCAAACTTTTTTTTACAATCGATTTTTTAATATTTAAATTTCTGTATATCACAGACGTCATTGAAATAAATTCTAAATATGAATCTAGGAGTGATGGAAGTAAAATCAGTTACCTAAAAACACACAAAAAGAGATTCTTTCTCTTTGTGCCAAATGTCACGTGGAATAGACAATTCGACCATTTCTAAACAAATTCTGGAAGAGTGCAAAGACTAGCTAGTAACCATATTGAATGATAGTAGGCCTACGTCGAAAGGAGATAGTATAGATAGAGGAGGAGAGAGAGGGTTTTAGATGGGGACAGGGTCTGGAATATGGGGAAATGGGGAAAAAAGAAGACGTCTAAGAGATAGAGAGTGGGAAGACGTATAATCACGTGCTAATATCAGCCGAGATCAACTACGGAAACTTCGAAACTATAATATGGCCAGCACTAAGCTTCCGTTACCCTAGATACTCATGTACACAGGCTGTGTCAATCTGATGGCTGAAAAATACACATAAATGCATTGGCTCTAGCGGGAATAGGAAACAGGTTAATAGGCAAGTGCTCTACGTAGTAACCTCCTTAAGAACCTCTAAAAATAAATTTGACCTAATTATTTCGGTAATTTTGGTCCCATTTTCCAGGTTATCTTCGTCCCTATTCTCCAATTATCTTGTATCTTTCCGTCGTTCATCTTATATCCGTTTCTATGGTTATCTTTCCGCTTATTTGTGTTTTCTCTTCGTTCAGTTTAAACGCTACTTCAGTTACATTTTACACATTACCGTTTTTACAATACTCTTAGATAACTTTTACAGGTTCTTAGACCTAGGTCTTCATACTAAACGTGTTTATCCCATTGTTTTAATTTAATTTTACAGGTTACCCTTCTCCAGTAGTCTTGGATAACGTCACTAGTGTCTTCAGTTATCTTAATACAAACTATTAATATACTCATCTTCATTTCTGTTAGGAATATTTCTATACTTTGAGTACAGTTTTCTGCTATTCCTAACGTTTCAATATTCTTCTGTGTTGACGCGTTTCGGAGTAACTCCATTTTCAAAAATTAAATCGGACTCTTCGCCCAAACTTTGAGTTCATCTTTATATACCGTTCGCCACGCCCACACCACTTCCAGACTTCGCTCTCTATTAGTATACGCCTACTCTTGCTTCTTGCACCACACACTTTAGGATATTTTGTAATCAAGAATTGTGTGTGACTTTCACAGATTTGTATACATATGACAGTTTTAAAACAATTTAAATAATATAAAAGAAAATTATTAACTTTGTTACTTAACAAACTTTTTTTATATTGTCTTGATTCATCAAAGTTGATTTTTATTTACATGTTGACTCAATTTGTTTTTTACTTCAATAAGATTTGGACCATTTCAGACATTCAACATAATCAGAGTTTTTATAAAATATTAAACAGTAATCATTCAAATAAACTAGTATACCGTCTTTTTAGGTTAGGTACTTACTCTACGGTTTACATCAGTATCGTTACTATATTATTGTGAATTCAGTAAAGTCTTTCTTTAGGGTAGAAATGCGTTACATTACAAAGAAAAAACTTAATTTCATACAAATATTAATTGGATTTCATTCTAACACTTGTATTCATAGTACACTCAAGACGTTTTTACACCATTAATTACAGACAAATTACTCTAACCACAATGAGCTAAGTAATTCAATAGATCGTGAAGTGGTAACGTCTCTCCTACCCCTGAGAGTTGCAAAATGGCCGTTAACGAACAAGTAACATGAAACGCAGCGTCTTCGTCTTACTGGCCAATCTACTTTGCATTCATAATCGGATGTGTAATGAAATATTGATGCTTACTTAACCAGCCACGGTCGATCAGTAATTCCATCGTATATTACGCCTGGCTTGTGTTAACACCAACACGATCATAGTAAACGTTTTCGATTTCTAAAGGAGGATTATATATCTTTGCAAAAACGTATTACAAAAACACTTTATAAAATTAATTATAAAACACTCTAGAGAACAGTGATATATTTATTAATTATAAAATACTGTTAAGAAAATTCACAATTATAAAAACTTTATCCTTATACGCGTCTTGATGACTTATGTCGTTATCATCAGGATAACACTGTTACACAAACACAACTGCAACTTGTGATTGCAGAAACATGTAGTTTTTATTATGTAGTAATTTCATTGATGAAGATTCAAGTCATTGGAACTCGTAAGCGACCAGTGTTTATAACCGTGACTTTGTGAACTGTATTTATTAACAATCTTAAAGCAAAAGCCAGTTCAAATAGTACCTATATCACTGAATTACATTAAGGACTTTCTCTCTGAAATATTTATGCTGACCCAAGTCTGTAGTACACTAAAACTAATAATTGAAAACGTAAATGATTTTATTTGTAGTGCGTTCCGATTTTTTTAAAGATCCGTTTAGTAAGTAAAATACTCTACATTTTGTAAGTGCATTAAAAAATATATATAGTCTCTCTCTCTCTCTCTCTTTCTCTCTCTCTCTCCCTCTCTCTCTCTCTCTCTCTCTCTCTCTCTCTTTCTCAGACACACACACACACACACACACACACACACACACACACGCACGCACGCACACACACACACACACACACACATGCACGCACGCACCCACGTGCGCACACACGCACCCACATATACACACACGCGCGCGCACGCGCCCGCACGTACACACAAAAACAAAGAAACGCCCGCCCGCACGCACACACACACACACCACACACACACACACACACACACACACACACACACACACACACACACACACACACACACACACACACACACAAACACACACACACACACACATATACATATATATATATATATATATATATATATATATATATATATATATATATATATATTCTTGTCAATATGTATTCTTGTGTATTAATAAAGAACTAGTCAAAATACAAAT
>JBAIZL010000003.1:85614541-85627041 GCA_036971475.1 Prosapia bicincta | reverse complement strand
CAGCATTGGAAATGTTTAATAAAGTTTTGTTTACTAAAATCATTTATTATAACCAAATATATTGAAATGCGCCTGTGATTAATTAATTGTATATTACTTTGTTTTAAACACGCTAAAAGCATTTAATTCAAACAAAGTTTATATTTTAATAATATTGATGAAAATATAACACTACTATTTGAATATTACAATCAGTAACGCTCGAAATGTTTGTAACGCATTTGAGTGAATGAGTAAACAAATAGACAAAATTATTTTATACGGCGGAGTGTAGTAGTAAAACTAAAAATATTAAACCAATATGCTCTATTATTTCCGCCGGGCTGCAGGAACGCGTGCAGAGTTTTTTTATTTGGGAAAGTATAAAACAAAACTAAAGGAACACTAAGGGGTAGAAAAAGAAGCCAGAATGTTAACAGGAGTTCGTAAAGTGAAATGAATTGTTCATTTTAATAAGTTTCTCATATACTGGCTTCATTATGTTTTTATGGTTTTCAGTTCAGGATATCAATTACTTTCTTACTTTACTTTAACTTACTAGAGCTTTACCTTTAAAGGTCAAATGCGAAAAGATTAAATCCGCAACTCCTTCGATACATTTATTATTAAGCTTAGGAAAATGAAGCAGCTTTTGTAAATTAATCTCTCCCTTGTGATTACAATCCTTGTAAATTCCGGGACTTGTTAAAGGCTGACTATACAAACTCATTAACTTTGTGTTGTGTTTAATAAAAAAGGAAGTTTTATATTTAAGACAACACATTTAAAATTAAAGCTAATCAATAATATCGAACAATTTTATTTTTATATATATGATAAAACTGTTAAATATACACATGACATACGATTCTTTCTATATATTGAACGAGGAGGACATTAATATATGTCTACTATAATCGTCACTTTATTTACAATCCTTTTTCCAGCATTCCTAAGCAAAGGATGGGAACAATTATTTTATCCAAAAATAGATTAGAAATGGTGAAATTGAAAAGACGTACAGATATAAAACACACACGTACACACACACAGAACAAACACAGCGTCACATACACACACACACGCACACAAATACACACTCACCGTCACACACACACACACACACACACACACACACACACACACACACACACACACACACACACACAAACACATACACAACCACACACACTCACACACAAACGCACACAAGCGCGCGTACACACACACATACAAACGCAGACACACACAGTCACACACACATACAGACACATTATATATATATATATATATATATATATATATATATATATATATATATATATAAAATACGTTTTCTTGTTTAATAATTTAAAACAACACAGGTTATTCAAATACAAGAATATTTATTATTTTATATCCAAAGCTTTTCGTTGGCAAACAGTACCAACATCATCAGGAATGAAAATTACAATAATGTAATTTATAATTATTAATATTGTAATTATAATAATAATGTAATTACATTATTGTAATTTTCATTCCTGATGATGTTGGTACTGTTTGCCAACGAAAAGCTTTGGATATAAAATAATAAATATTCTTGTATTTGAATAACCTGTGTTGTTTTAATATATATATATATATATATATATATATATATATATATATATATATATATATATATATTTACAGCAATAAACGAAAACAAGAATTCGTGTACAAATACTTATGTTTATTGAAATCAATTTGACTTGTCTGATTAAAGCATAAATATTTATTTAAGGAACTAAGTGGAAATTTAGCCTACTATGATTACGTGATTCGAAACAGTTTTTCAATAACTTAATTACTTCTCACTTAGTTCTTTAAATAAATACAATTACACAACTACTAAAAGTATATTTATTTAAAACAGTTTAAAACACATGTATTTATACTACTAAATGGTTTAAACAAGTTAGTAACATTAAGGTTGGAGAATCCGGAGCCCACATAATCAATTTCGCGAAACACAATCCCACAATCAGGTAAACCTGACTTAGCGAGGACAGAATGCTGATTGGAATCAATAATATGGACATTGTGCCTACGGTCTCAAATACTCCACTGTTGAGGATTAGCCCTAAACTGATACCAAATCTAGAATTATTTACCTATTACGCAATTTATCTACTGCAAATTTAATCACAAACCTTGATTACATACGGAAAACAAAATTTGATATTACTTTGTTTCATCCAACACGAGGGATGAAGGTAGTTATTTTAGCACAAATCGAATTAGATGACGAAAAACATATTACAATATTTCAAAAAATTCAAAATACGAGTAATTCATAAAACTTATTCACAAATTTGTGTCTCTATATAACTTAAAATATTTTTTTTAATATATATATATATATATATAATAAATTAAAAATATCTCAAAACAAAAATAGTTTCAATACATATATTATTCTGAAATTTTCGTCGATAAAACAATACCAGCATCTTCGGCGGGGAGAATTTTTCTTGTTTTTGAAATATTTTTAAATTATTAACTATATTACAAGAAAACATATGATCCTTTTTGATATATATATATATATATATATATATATATATATATATGAAGTTAATATATTACTATTTTTGAGTAATTTTATCCACCATTAAGTGCAATAATTTTACCTTGAGTGAAACAGAACAATATATTAATAAAAAAGAAATTATAAAACTCAGAGAAAAACTAGAAAACAACGATTACTTAATATTAAAATCAGATAAAACAAATACTCCAGTAATAATAGAAAATACCAAATATATCGATTCAATGACTAACTACATAAAAGAAAATAAATACGAACAAATCCCAGACCCAACTAACAAATACCTTATTACAATAAAAAACTTAATAGTCACTCACCGTAACACCCTAAACTATAACAATAAATTAAAATACCACACAAGATTATACCCATTTAAACCATGCGCACCCGTATTATCAGGGATACCTAAAATCCATAAACCAAACACACCATTTAGACCACTAATAAATTTCACAACAGCACCATCTTACATAATCGCAAAAATTCTAGACAAAATCCTAAGGTCTAAAATACACATCAACAACACATACAATATAAAAAATGGATACGAATTAATTAATAAAATAAAAACGATAAAAACAAACAGCAACACAAAAATAATAAGTTATGACATAACTAACATGTACCCTAGTATCCCAATAGAAGAAACCATAGAAATAATAAAAAACAAACTGATACACAATAACGAAAAAAGAAACATAATAGATAGTATCATTACGCTAACCAAACACATATGTAACCAAAATTACTTCCAATTTAACAATAAATATTATAAACAAACAACAGGACTCCCCATGGGTTCACCCATCTCATCTGTCATGTCAGAAATATATTTACAACACTTTGAACAAATAATAATTAAACCTATAATAAACACACACAATATCTCACTATGGACAAGATATGTAGACGATATACTTGTAATATACCAACCTACCATTCACAACGAACACGTCATAATATTAAACAAACTAAATACATACAACGAAAACATACAATTCACCGTTGAAACAGAAACAAATAGAACAATCAACTTCCTCGACATTACTTTAAATATAAATGATAATAAAATAGAAACTACAGTATACAGGAAACCTACTTCCAACAACACCACAATACACTACAAATCTAACCACCCCTGGACACACAAAATTAACACTTACAGTAACATGATAAATAAAGCAATAAAATACACACAGGATAACAAACAAAAATTAAATGAAGAATTAGATAACATTACAAAAATAGCAATAGAAAATGGATACAACAAACACATTATAAAAAATATATACAATAAATTCACAAAAAAACCTAACCTCAACACAACACTACAACCGGAACACGAAAACAATAAAAATAAAAAAATCTACCTAAAATATAAATATACCAATAACAAAATAGAAAAAATAACAAATATATACAACAAAGAATACTACATTCCAACTTACAAACCAAACAACAAAATAATAAAATATCTTAATAACAAAAACCACATAACAAATTCAGAAAAACATAACCTATCAGGAATCTACAAAATCACATGCAACAACTGTAACGCTTTTTACATAGGAAAAACATCCAGAACATTTAAAATAAGATTTGAAGAACATTATAGAGCATTCAAAAATAAAAATTCTAAAGTATCAAATGTTGCAGCACACCTAATTTCCCATAAACACGAAATTACAAATTACGAAAATAACCTAACCATACTGGAAATAAATAACAACCCAATAGAACTAAACTCACTAGAAAAATACCACATTTATAAAAACATACACAACAACTTAATGAATTTACAAACAACATATACAGAAGACATACTATACAGAAACCTCATACACACAGATCAAGAAATAGTGCGCGTAACTTCAACAAACACCGGCTTCACGGACGTAGCATCCACAGCAGAGAACAATCAGTGATTCGACAATGGTCAAAGACCGAAAGGTGCCTCATCACTCAAGGTAAAATTATTGCACTTAATGGTGGATAAAATTACTCAAAAATAGTAATATATTAACTTCATAAAGTCAGTGCAACGGAAAAACAATGGATAATATTAAATATCAAGAATATATATATATATATATATATATATATATATGATGAATTGTTACTATCTGGAGTACATCCGTTCATTCTGCAGTCCATAAATTCGCAGTTCCGACGTTTCGCTAGAATCTCATCCAGCATTGACGAGGTGAACCCAACAACAGTAGAAGAGTCTCGCTGTTGGGTTCACCTCGTCAATGCTGGATGAGATTCTAGCGAAACGTCGGAACTGCGAATTTATGGACTGCAGAATGAACGGATGTACTCCAAATAGTAACAATTCATCATATTTTTCCATCCGTGAAGGAATACGTATCAGCATATATATATATATATATATATATATATATATATATATATATATATATATATATTCATTTCTTTTATAATTTTCATATTATTTATATTAGGAAACATATGATTATTATTAATACAATGGGTAGCGAAATTAGACTTATAAATATTTGGTTTTAAAAAAGCATTAAAATGTTCTTTATACCTTTCTTTCAATTTTATCTTTGTTTGTCCTATATAAACTCTATTACAAAATTCACATTCTAATTTATATACTCCATTTTTCTCATGTATAGGCCTACTATTTATATTATTATTATGGTTAATTATATTTATTATTCTATAATTAGTTCTATATGCAATTTTTATGTTTTTATCAGTAAATAATTTGGAATTATTTTTTATTTCAAAACCAGTGTATGTAAAAATACTCCATACAGTATTATTATTATTACTACTATTATAATGAATATTATTTTTTATATTATTTTTAATATATTAGAATTTAATTTATCTACTGTTTTCTTTTTGTAACCATTTTCTACGGCTATCTGGTATATTATGTTTTTCCCCCTCATTTTATTTTTATTGCTCATAGGAATTTTATTCATTCTGTATAGAAGATTATATAAAGCAGCCATTTTCTGATTATATGGATGGTTGGAATAATTAGGTATTATTTGATTGGTTTGTGTAGGTTTACGATAAATCATATATTCTAAAATCGTTTCATTTCTAATTATTGTGATATCTAGGAAATTTATTTTACCATTATTTTCCATTTCATATGTAAAATCGATACTATTATTAATTTTATTTATTTCATCTAATATATTTATTAAATTAATATTATTATTATTTGATACATATAACCCATCATCCACATACCTAAACCAATGCCCATTTTTATCATATGTTTTTATAATTGCATTTATATTACTATCTATTTCTTGTAAAAATATTTCAGAAACTATACTAGATAAAGGGGAACCCATAGCTAAACCATCTTCCTGTCTATAAACTTTATTATTATATGAAAAATAGTTTTGATTTAATATTAATTTCAATGTATTAACAATTTCTAAAATTAATTTTTTATCTTTTTCAAATTGAGAAATTTTAGATTTTATTATTTCAATAGTTTCTTTGATAGGAACGTTAGAATACATATTTTTAATATCAAATGATATCAATTTCGTATTTGTATCTATATTGATATGGTTTAAATGTTCAATAAGATTAATTGAATTATTAATAGTATAATTATTATTTTGTTTTACTTTATCCTTAAGAATACTGGCTATAATTTTTGATATTTTGTAAGATGGAGCATTTATAAAATTTATTAAAGGTCTAATTGGCTTACCTATTTTGTGGAGTTTATTAAGTCCATTCATTATCGGAATTTTAGGATTATCATTTATATAATTATGAAAATTATTTTTATTAAATAATTTATAAAATGTGTAATAATACACATCTTTATTGTAAGATGTGGTTCTTTTATCATTCTTAGTATTGTAATTCCTATATATATATATATATATATATATATATATAATACTTTTTTTTGTTTATAGGTTATTCAAATACAAGAATATTTATTAATTTATATTCAAAGCTTTTCGTTGGTAAACAGTACCAACATCATTAGGAATGAAAATGACCAATCCTAATAATTTTCATTCCTGAAGATGTTGGTACTGTTTAGGCCTACCAACGAAAAGCTTTGAATATAAATTATTAAATATTCTTGTATTTGAATAACCTATGATGTTTTAAAATAAATAAATAAATAAATATATATATATATATATATATATATATATATATATATATATAAGAAATAAGAGAATAAATAATTGTGTAACATTTATTTTTGGAAACAATTACGCATAAATGGTTTAGATTAATCCGCCGATCGACTTGAATTTAGTTTAACTTGTGGTTTTATTATAACGATAGGGTGTGCCAGAAGGATAGTGTTTCAAATGAGGGTGTTCGAGTTTTGCAGTTGTACCTCATATTTTGAATCTTTTTCCTCACTAACGATTTTTGTATTCCCAATCATATTATAGTAGCTACTTTTCCCCTATTTATCAAAAATAAAGTGGCTCTTTAAAGAATATCTAAGAGAATTTTCGTACCCCAGCCGAGTGTTCAAAAAGAAGGATATTTTCCGGTTTCAATTTTACTTCAACTTTGCGGAAAGGTTATATAAATATTTGTCCTTGTGAGAAATCATAATTAAAAAGTATTTTAATGTTGGTGGTAATTTGTTTAATATCAATCTTTCTCGAATAATATTGTCCTAAACCTATGTGTCATATTTAGAAATAACTAACTACATATAAAACTTATAGCTATTTTGCGTTAGGATGTACGATGATTATTTATAGTAATTTTGTTTGAAAGAGGAGATTTTGATACTTACCAAACATCTAGGATTTTTTATTTTTTTCATAGCTCATAGCAAGCAACATACCTGAAACAAAAGCAAATTATTTACTCTCCAATGATATATTTGGCCATAGCGTATCAGATACATACATATGAAAATAAGCACACTCAGGGAAACACCCACGCATATGTTGTTCGTCAGCATAACGCCTTCGATTACCTTCCTAACCACCGTAACATTCTTCAGTAACTCATCCTCAAACTCAGCCCTATACACAAAACCCTGTTCCTTTATTCCAACTGGGAGTATCGAGGCAGACACTGCATAACCTTGAGGGCCACTCACGTGTCTGACTGATTCGCCTCTTACCCCCTCCTATTATGTTCCATTGTACATTTTTTTTTTTTTTTTTTTTTTTTTTTTTTTTTTTTTTTTTTTTTTTTTTATTATTATTAAAACTGGTCATTTCTGACCAACCATTAATTTACATTTGATAATTAGATTTTAGCTTTTATTACAAAGAATCCATTGATTTCTATTGTATCTTGTTTGATGTTGGAAGCCAACCGGCGTGAGGAAGAGCATTGTTGTCACTCTTGTCGTTCAACGAGTTCAAATGGTTTTGTTCTTTTGAGTCGTCTTGTCAGGTGGTTGTTGTCGAGAAGTCTCAGTGCCTCAGGATTTTCGTGTTGAGTGAGCCGATTTACGTGTTTGATGGCGTTCTGTTTTATGACTTCCTCGACCATGGGTACACCAAGATCGCAATGCAAGTCACTGTTACGCACATACCAAGGAGCGTTGGCGATGTTTCTTAGTACTTTGTTCTGGAAGCGTTGTATCCCTTGTATGTGACATTTGCTGGCACAGCCCCAAAGCTGTATACCATACGTCCAAACCGGTTTGAGGATTTGGTTATATACCAATAGCTTGTTGTATATTGATACCCGTGAATTTCGACCGAGTAGCCAATACATTTGCCTGTAGCGAGTCTGGAGTTCTGTGAGTTTTATTTTGACATGCTCGACCCATTTGGCTTTTGCATCAAGATTCATGCCGAGATATTTAGCTGAATCATGATATGGGATAACACTTCCATTCATTTCGAGCCTCTGAGGGTTTGGGATCCTCTTGTTTGTAAAGTTCACATGGACTGCCTTCTGGTCGTTGAGTTTGATGCGCCATTTCTTGGTCCAAGCCTCAACTGAATCGGTTGATCTTTGTAAGCGTGTTGTCGATTCTTGAACGGTTTTCGCTGTCGCTGCGTTTGCTGTGTCGTCTGCGAAAGTGGCCGTGATGACGTTGGCTGTTTGCGGAAGATCACTGGTGTACAGCAAGTACAGGATTGGTCCCAATACGCTGCTTTGTGGGACTCCAGCTTGTATTTCCTTGAAGTCAGAATACGTAGATTCGTGGTTTACTCGAAACCGTCTGTTCGAAATGTACGATTTCAGTAGATTCACAAACTGGGCTGGCAGAAACATGTTGAGTTTGTGAATCAAGCCTTCATGCCAAACTTTATCGAAGGCTTGTGAAACATCCAGGAAGACAATCGAGCAGACCTCCTCACCTTCCAGTGCTTTTTCAATGATGTCAATTAGTCGATGCACCTGTTCCACCGTAGAGTGTCCTCGCCTGAATCCAAATTGATGGTCGGGCAGTAAGTTCTTTTCCACGATGATAGGTTTAAGCTTGTTGAGAAGCAGCTTTTCAAAGAGTTTTGACATTATGGGTAGAAGTGATATCGGCCTGTACGACTTGACCTCTGTTGCTGTTTTGCCGGGTTTCAGGATCATGATCATCTCCGCCACTTTCCATGTTGCAGGGACGTGCATAAGTCTAAGGGACGCATTAATTAATAATAAAAACATTTTTAGTCCTTTTGTTGTCAGTTTTTTCAGCACTAGTCCTGTGATTAAATCGTATCCTGGTGCTTTCTTCGGGTTCAAGTTGTATTTTAGTTCTCGTTTAAGCTCTTTTAATGTCACTTTTTTAATAATTTTAGACTGATTATTAGTGTTTAGGTGAAGTTCTTCTTCATTCGTGGCTTCATTCGGCTTGAAGATGTTTTCAAGATGATCTCCAAACGTGTTAGCTTTTTCTTGGTCCGATCTTGCCCATTCATTGTTCTCTTTCAGGATGGGTGGTACATGATGGATTTTCCTTTTCAGTCTTCTCGTTGTTTTCCAGAGGGAATAGTTAGTGTTTTTGTCTGCAGACAGATTCTCGAGGAAGGAGTTTGCAGAGTCTTCTCTCAGTTGGTGGATCAATCTTTTGATTTGTTGGGATTCTCTATTGACATGATTTTTAACGACGGGATCTCTTGTACGCTGCCATTTTTGCCTGGTTCTTCTTTTGTTCTTTACTAGGTTTCTTACTTCAATAGGGTAGTTGTATCCAGGTGTTTTATGAGTAATTGTTCTAGTGTTATCCCACACTGCTTGTTGAATAAGACTGGTAAATTTTGTCACCGCCTCGTCAAGATGATACCCAGTAGACAGGTCAATGTCGAGGGTAATTCCCTGATCCAGTTGTAATTTAAAACTTTCCCAATCCGTAGTTTTATTGCATAAAGTCGGTTTCGCTGGCTTTTTGATGATAGTTTCGTTCAATGTCATGATGATCGATGAGTGATCCGAGTCCAAGTCATAGCTGTCCTCCAAGGTAATGAAATTTGCCGCAAATTTTCTGGTTATGAAAAAATCCAGAACGTCTGGGGTCTTGTTTCTGTCTGTAGGCCAGTAGGTCGGTTTCCCAGTTGAATGTACTTTACATCCAGTTTTTTCTATTGCATTTTTAAGTTCTCTCCCTTTTGTATTATCCAATCGGGAACCCCATAGGGAATGTTTGGCGTTAAAATCGCCTCCAAGGACGAATCTCTCTCCTAGATGTCGGATTATCATTGTGTAATCGTCTTCTTTTAGGTTATGTTTCGGGGGGAAGTAGACTGCTCCCACTTTGAAGTTTTGTTTCATTGACGAAATGCTTAACACAGTCAACTGAGCTTCCTCTTTTCGAATGTTGAGATCCTCATTGTACTTCAGGTTGTTTTTGATGAAGATTGCACTTCCTCCATGTGCCCGATTGTCTGGGTGAGTGGTATGGTGGGTATTATATCCATTTATTTTAATGTATTGTTGGTTAGAGAGATGAGTCTCTGAGATGAAACAGATGTCAATTTTATTTTCATAAAGGTAGAGTGAGAATTCTTCTTTGCTGTTTAGAATGCCGTTTGCATTCCAGGTACCAATACGTATGTTTGTATGATCCATACTTATTTTTTGGATTTGTTTTTATTGGCTGGAATCTTACTCCCGAGGGCATTTAATTTGTTTGATAGCGTTCTGTTTGATCTCTCTAAGGTCTCAAACTTCTACATCATGCTTTTCATCATACTCAGCACCTCATTGCTGTTGGTGTTTTGATTAGTAGTGATGTTTTGCTCATTTGTACTTTGTCTGTTGCTGCTCAGTGCTTGGGCATAAGTCAGGTTTTTGGCAGTTCTTGGGTCTGTCAGTTTCTGTTTCCTTGCCGCGTTTCCTGCTGTTTCAGTGTGTACTGGTTTTTTGATAAGCTTTTCACGCATTTGTTGGAGTTTGATTGGTACTTCACATCCCCTGTAGTTGGCCGGGTGGTTACTTCCACAGTTAGCACATTTGGCTTCTACATTTCTAGGTTTCGTACAATCTATAGTAGGGTGCTCCATTGTACATGACTAACTAAAATACTGAAATCGACACTTTATTCATTTATCTAGAACACAGTAAAATATGCGTTCAGCATAGCACATATGATGCAAACTAGAGAAGTGATTCTGTTTTAACTCGCAAGATAGTGCCACCGAAGATAGTGGCGTGATATGTCCTCACATTATAATTTCCCATGCACCCGAGCACTTCATTACGCCTAATGGTACAAACAAAATGTTTCCCGGTGTTTCTTCGTTTTCACATAGGCGTAAAGTCGTGATTCTGTTATAACTCGCAAGATAGTCCCTCTGAAGGTAGTGTTTAATAAGTCCTCACATAAGGATATCCTATAAGCCCGAGAACTTCATTACGCCTAATGGTAGAAACAAAGTATATCCCGCTGTTTCTTCGTCCTCGCATCGGCGTAAAGTCGTGATTCTGTTATAACTCGCAAGATAGTCCCACTGACGGTAGTGTGTAATCAGTCCGCACATAAGGATATCGCACTTCATTAAGTCTAATGGTACAAATAATACCCCGTCTTTTCTTCGTCCTCGAATCTGCGTTAAGTCGTGTTCATGTTATAATTCACAAGATGATGGCACTGAAGATAGTGTGTAATAGATCCTAACGTACGGATATTCCATAAGCCCCAGCACTCCTTTACCCATAACGGTACAAACAAATCATACCCCGCGTTTTCTTCGTCCTCACATCGGCCCTCGATTTATTGCCGCTTCAACCCTCTATGACAAACCCCTTCCTTTGTGAACGAACCAATTATATCCACGCCTCATTAGGCACCAGCTTGTCAGCGTTCTATGAAGGGGGCTGTGTCAAACAATCTCAGAAATAATAACTCTACATTGTTATAAATCCTTACAATATGGATGGGGAACATAATCAAATTTATAACATTCTTTAGACGGCTACATATTTTCATTACACTTTTATACGTAGTTCTATTAAAGATCATTTCGGTTTATTGCAAAGAAAGGAATTTAATAATAAAATATACTCAACTAAAATTTTAGAACCTAATTCAAATTTGGTACGTTTTCATTAAAATACTTAAAATCCCATATCTAAGTAAATCAAAGTGTATTACAAAAGATGATAAAATTAATAAAATTTTATATAAAACATAATCGAAATAAAACATCAAAAGGAAATTAACTAACTTACTTCCTTTTCTTATAAAGAGTGTTTTTAATAATATGTTACATATTGGATATAATACTAACCACTTAAAACAGACCCAGATATCAATTTCCTATTTAGAGATAGCTTTTAAAGTTAAGCAGGTAGGAAGACAAAAAAACCCTTATATAGACAGATATCAGATAAATATTTTTTTCGTGATATGAAATCGAAACCAAGCGGATGAATCAGCTCTCAAGGTCTAACCAGAAGAGTTTATACCCACCTATAATCAAGTCTCGAGTGTGAGGGTCCGGCTCTTGGGTACAGCCAACCGAAAGTGGATAAAGGATCGCACTACTTGGACTGATCT